>JALPQD010001121.1:0-24962 GCA_023101885.1 Typhlomys cinereus | reverse complement strand
ACCTTCTAGTGCACACACACCACCGAGAGAGAGAGAGAGAGAGAGAGAGAGGAGAGGAGGGGGAGGAGGAGGAGAGAGGAGGAGAGAGGAGAGAGGGGAGAGGAGAGAGAGAGAGAGGAGGAGGCGAGAGAGGAGGAGGAGGAGGAGAGAGAGAGAGAAAGGAAAGAAACCAGGCAGCGCTTGCCTGGCATGTGTAAGACCCTTGCTTCTACTGCCAGCCACATGTCCACCAGCTGTGGTCAGTGCATACCTGTATCCCTAATACGTGGCGGTAGACACAAGTGGATCAGAAGTTCAAAGTCATCCTTTGGCTATGTAAGCAAGTTTGAGGCCAGCCTGGGTTCCCTGAGATGCTATATCAACAAACAAGTAACTCGAACTCAGCTCTCTCGGCTGTTTCTCGGGAACAGTAGCTGTGGCTACTGTGCATGGACTGAGCTGAAGTGCATCATTTAGGGACGGCTGGGTAATACTCGGTGACAAGCATCCCCAAAGACCCATGAATCCCATGGCTAAGATTCATGTCTCAGGGTGGTTTACCATGGAGATGGGATCCTGCCCTTTCAGCAGATCCTTCAAAGTGTCTCATGCCACTTCTGCCCACATCTCCTCAGCCAAAGCAGGTTGTGGCACGGCCGCCTCCAGTGTTGGTAAGGTAGGAAATATACCAAACTCTGCCAGGCATACAGTGGGTGCTCCATAGATGGGCACCAGTCTAGTAGAACCCAGGGGCTGCCGTGGTTTGTGCTCTAAAGTATCACACCGCAAGAATGGGGGGGAATAGCCCTCGGTGGGTGCTACCCTTGGCCCTCCAAGCATGCTATCTGGCTTCTCCAGGGTGGGAAAAAATGACCCGCAGCCGAGGTCCAAGAAGCGTTTATTGAGGAGCGGGTCCGCACTAGAGGCTGGGGAGCCCCAGGACCAGGCTAGCCAGGCACAGCCCGTTGCTGAGCAGACAGCCCAGATTGCAGAGGGAAGACAGGCGGTGGTAGCGGATGAAGCTCTGGCGGAGAGCACTGTAATTTGGGGTCTTTTTCCTTCAGCCTGGCGGTAGGGGTCAGGACCCTGGTGGCTGCCTGGCACCTCGGTGCCCAAGCCGTGCTCCTTCTCTACCGTCTGCAGGGCTAACATGGCGGTGGTGGTGCGGGGCTCCAGCCAGCGCGCGTTGGTGGTGGCCAGGGTCAGATTCAGCAGCAGAAGAAGAGCTGCGGGGTTGGAGGGAGGACAGGACTCGGTGTGAGGGCGCTGGGAGGCCAGGGGGACCGGAGGAAGGGGGTGTGTCTGCGTCCTCAAAGCCTGGAGGGGGTGCCCTGACCCCAAACTCGGGACTCCTCACTTGGACCCTGAAATTGGCTTCCCTGCAGCTAGACTCCACCATAGACGCTTGTTCTCTGAAGCACAGAAGAATCTCTCTTCTCCAAATAAAGAAGTAAACTGGACTGGGAAGATGGCTCAGGGTTAAAGCCTTGGCCTTGCAAGGAAGACGACCTGAGTTCCAATCACCCACATCCTACATAAAAATGCCAGGAGGAACTGCACTTCCCATCCTGGAAGGCAGAGCCTGGGAAATCCCACAGAAAAGCAAGGAGTAGAAGCAATCCAGGATGATTGCTGATGTCATCCCTGGCCTTCCAGGTGCACACTCAAAGGCTCTCTCTCTCTCTCTCTCTCTCTCTCTCTCTCTCTCTCTCTCTCTCTCTCTGTCTCTCTCTCTCTCTCTCACACACAAACACACACCAGAGATATTTTTTTACAGTAAATAAGGCCTTATGCTGCTAAGTGCTCTACCTCTGAGCCGATCCCCAGCCCTCTTTCACTTGTGTGTGCGTGTGCATACACATGCATTGCACACACTCATATTGCATACAGTATACAGAGGTTGACTTCCAATGTCTTCCTCCATCTCTCTCCACCCTCTTGGTGTGACAGAGTCTCTCTCTAGAGCTGCCCGTTCACCCAGGCTGGCCGGCCAATGAGCATCCAGGGTTTGTCTTTCTGTGTGTCTTGTGCTCCAGACACTCTGCCCGACTTTGGTAGTGGGGGTTGGGGATGTGAACTCAGGTCGTCACACTCCCACTTAGCCACCCCTCCCCGCACCCCCTCCCCATCTCTCCTTCTTACTCTGAGACAGTGGATCACTAAGTTTCCTACGCTGGCCTTGAACTCACTCTATTGCAGGCAGGCTTTAAATTTTTGATTTTGTGATATTCCTGCCCAGGTCTCCAGAACGGCTGGGATAACAAGCCTGCATGGCTTTTTGCCCACACATGAATACATTGCCCCCAAACAAATGGCCTTGAATAAGGGTCACCTCTTTCTGCTTGTGGACCCATCCCAGACCCCCAAAACCAACCCTGCGCCTGCAGAAAGTGGGTTAAATGTCGGGGAAGCCACAGTAACCCATAATCCTCCCCTGCCTCAAGAACAGCGCTTTTTCCTTTAGATGGGATGGGGGGTTGTTGAAACAGACTTTCGTAGCCCAGGTGGGCCCTTATATGGACCAAGGTTATCTTTAACCTCTGATTTTCCTTCTTCCACTTCTTAAGTACTAGGAAGACAGGCATGCACCACCATATAATTCCTTTCTCTTGCTATGAGAGAGAGAGAGAGAGAGAGAGAGTGTGTGTGTGTGTGTGTGTGTGTGTGTGTGCGTGTGTGTGTGTGTGCGTGCGTGCCTGTATGGGCCTGTGGAGGCCCAAGGGTGACTTCAGGAATCATCCTGGATGGCTCTATCAACTTTTGTCTCTGCTCTAGGATTTCCCAGGCTCTGACTTCCAAGGCTGAACTCAGGTCCTTTTGCTTATGAAGCAGAAACTTAATCCCTGAGCCTTTTCTCCAATGACCTCTTTCGTTTGTTTGTTTCGAGACAGGGCTCTAGACTGGCCTAGAACTCAGGTGAGTTCTGGCACGACAGGTGTGTGCCACCATGTAATGTGGGAGAATGTTCTTGACACGACTCTCAGCCGGGAACTGAGGATCTGAACTCAGGTCCTCATGCTTGCACCACCCACCCTTGAATGATTGACACCTGTCAGGCCTCACCTGCCCATGTCTAAAATTACAGCTGTAGAGACAGAGCAGGAAGGAGAAACCTGAGTTACGGGCCACATAGATCCCTTCGTGTGACGCATGGGGGTCAAGTTGCCCGAAATTCCCAGTTGGGCTGGGTTTTAAACAATGACTGGGGTCATTGCCCCAGGTTGGCTGAGTCTCTACACCTTGGCAGAAGGCCCGGCTAGAAAAGAAGGGGCAGCGGTCAACAGGGAGACACTGGCGGGCAGACAGGGCTGCTGGGCACAGCTCTGAAGGCTGCAAACTGTTCACGGGAACCCATGCTCGGCTCCGCTTCCACCAGACTTAAGAGATGCTCTTTCATTTATTCTTTTTCCTCTTCAAAGGATGTCACCCGTACAGCCTAGGGCAGTGGAAGAGCAGTGTGGACAACAATGGCTGCCAGAATGCGGAGTACCGGCCACCCGGCAAGGCTCACCCAGAATCAGGCCAACCTCATCTCTCCCCATCCTAAGGTTTTGGGACTCTCAATGAACAGGGGGTGGTGAGAGTGTAGAAACCGAAAGATGGGAAGATTCACCGTTGAACGAGACATTCTGTTCAAGACAGGACTGCTGCATCCAGGAACTCACTGCAGTGAGACTTGTCCTTCCCAGACCTGCATCATGACTGACATACCAACACGCCCCCACAGACTATGAGGAACTCAAGAGAGATAAGAACACACAGTGGAAACCTTGGAGACTAAAGCTGGATGTGTGGAGGGAAATGCCCCCATCAGAGGGGCCGCCCAAGGAGGGCCAATTTGGTAAAGACAGGAGGCCTGAGACCCCCCTCAAGGGTAAACAAGTCAGAGGGACCCTGGGGTCCATAGAAGCATACAGGACAGGAGGGTGGGAGGGAGTGGGAGGGATTGATGAAGGGAAGAGAGAGGGATGGGAAGGAGGAGGGAAGGAGAGAGGGATGAAAGGGAGGAGGGAGGGAAGCAGGCAGGAATAAGCACTCGATATGCTTGTAAAACTAGGAAAAAAAATAATTAACAACAATAAAAGATGTCACCCATCTGGAGCTCAGTGGGCAGAGGCCTGGCCTTGGCATGCACAGAGCCCTGCATTCCTCCATGCTGAGGAGGTAAATCAGGAGTTCAAAGCCAGCCGCAGCTACACAGTGAGTCAGGGTCTAACCTGGGCTACACAGTGAGTCAGAGGCTAGCCTGGGCGACAGGAGACCCCGCCCCCAACTCAAAACAAAACAAAACAAAACAAAATGAACAGACGAACCCACCGCCACTCGGGAGGGAGAGCTAAAAAGATTTCAGCTGGGCTGAGGAATCTAGCTCACTGCCTGAGGACCTGAGTTAAGATCCCCGGCACCCGTGCAGGAAGCTGGGTGTGGTGGCGCAGGCCTGGAAGTCTGATGCTGGGGAAGCAGACACAGGAGGATCCCCAGGGACTCACCAGCCAGCTAGTCTTGCCACATGGGTGAATTTCAGATTCTGCTAAGGAGTCCCTATCTCAGATAAAACCTCTTTGCCTCAACAGCAAAAGGACCTGAGTTCAGATCCTCCTCGGCTCAGACCTGGGATTAAAAACATTTAAAAACAAGCCAGGCAGACGGATGGTGACTGTGAGGCCAACTTGGGAGGGCGGAGCCTGGGAAACCCCAGAGCAGAGCAATAAGGAGGTAGAGCCACCCAGGATGATGCCCGATGTCATCTCGGGATCTCCACAGGAGACACACACTCAAGCGCCCTCTTGTACACACAGGCACACGTGCACATGCACACACACTGAAATCAAACCATCCACGTCCCCAGTGTTGCTCCCCGAGGTGCTGGGAACAAATCTCCAGAGCACGGGCGGCAGCACCCCCATCCCGCATACCTGGCCCACCTCCCAGAGGCTAAGTTGAATCCAGGTCTGCTGGAGCACCAAGATGCAAAGGTTGACGAAGGCACAGCCCAGCGAAAGGTGGAAATACAAAGGAAACAGTTTGCTCTGCACCAGTCCAAAGGTGTGTCGAGGAAGATTTCGGAAAAGCAGGAAGCCTGGCCGGTGCGGGGAAGGGGGGGAAAGAACACCAAACCCCCATCAGGACACTTAAAGGTCCCCTTCTCACTTCCATCCCCTCACCCTGAGTGTACCACCATTATCCAGGTCCCAGGCTCCCTACCTGAGGCGAAGGTCACCCACATTTGCATACCCCAAGCTCCTGACAAGACCAGTAGATCGATCACCTTCATCGGGCCTCCGGGGTACCCGCTTTGGTCCATGCTTAAAGCCTGGGAAGGAGGTACCGGTGATTCAGCTTCACCTTCAACCTTTGCCCCTTGGCCTTCCAGCCCTGGCAGCGTGCACCCGGCCAGGGTCACAGGAGTGCAGCACAGAACCAGGAAAAACACTCCAGGAATTGGGAGTAAACACCCCCATTCCTCCCGCAAAAAAGACCCACTCCACAATCCAGACCGCAGGCTCAGAGCTGGGCTGGGGGTGTGGCTTCAGGGTGCAGACATTGCCTGGTATGGCCTAGATTCTGTCCCCCACACAGTAAAAATAAGTAGCTCAAACGAAAATCACCACCGCGTGGGGAGGCTCTCCCCTGTAACCCCAGCATTTGGGAGCTGGGAGCTGGAATGTAGCACAGTAAGCGCCAGGCTAGCCTGAGCTGAAGTGACACTCTGAAAACCATCTCAGGGTCCCAAGCGGGGTGGTGGCCTCAGCGGGGACAGAACTTGCCTAGTATTCACAGAACCCGGGGCACGACCCCGCGACACCTGTCGCCTCCGCACCTGGGAGGTGGAGGCGACTCAAGATCATCCTTGACTACACACAGTCGGGTGGAGACCGGCTTAGGCTATATGAGACCCCCGTCTCAGAAAAAAAAAAAAAAAAATCCTAAAAAAATGTTTCAAGCTTCCTCCAGACACCGCCAAAACTACAGCCCCAGCAGCTCAAGCTTGCAGATGAAGCACCCTTAGGTGACTTCCAAAGATCACCCCAGGACTCGGGTGCTAACAGCCTAAGATCGCTCATCTGGGAACCAGAGGCGTCCTATCAACACCCTAAAGCACATCCAGGCGTTCCCTTCCATCTGTCCCCCCCAGATCGCACCCGGACCCCACCGTTGGTCAGGCGTTGGACCCTGCGGGCCCCCGGGCACCTCGGGCGGACCTCCCAACGCTCTCCCTCGCTCGCGACCAGCCTCCCCAGTCCCCTTCCGCCTCCACATCTCGCCCCGCCTCCCCACCGAACCCGCAACCAATCGGATCGCAACTCTGCCACCTCCGGTCCCGCCCCCTGGGGGTATGACCTCAACTTTGGTTTTCTGAAGACTCCTCCTGACAACCCTCCACGCCTGCTCCCGGGTTTCCTCCAATCACACCGCAGAGACTCGGGCGCCTATGAAGTCGGGAGCTGCCGGCGGCGAGGGCGGGGCTAACGCGCCGGCCACGCCCCTCTCCGTGACTCCACCTTCAGCCTCTGCGCATTATCCTGCGATGGTGTCCCCAGGAGATCAAAACTTAGCGTCACAGCTGGGGCCTGGCTTCGCGGTCCCTGAAGGGAGAGTATGTACAGGTGCTATGTGGTAGGTGGGGACGGAAGAGGGTCCCGAGACTGGCGGGTTGGAGAAGAATGGACCGCTCAGGGCGTGGCCTTGGCGGATGGCCCCGCCCCTTCCCCAGATCCCTGCCCCACAGAGGGGAAGGGATCCCCCTCCCCTTCACGGGGGCACTGGCCTGGTGTCGACCTTCTGAAAGGCCTTTCTGCCTTTCTCTTTCCACCTCTCCCAGCACCCCTGAACCCCCAAGTGGCATTCAAGAACAGATTGACCTTCCCACCCCCTGTTTACCAGGCAGTGGATTAAATTTGCCTCATCGGGACCACCCAGTCAAATGCATATGGGACATTGCATTTTCTTTAAGCTGCGGGGACCCCGAAGCTAACACTACACAGGAGTTGGAAGACGGGGGACCCAAATTCAGTGACTGAAGGAGCTACAAGTGTCTGGCCTAGTGTGCAAATTTCATCCTCTGCGCCATAAATATATATAGAGATATATATTGTTAGGCGTAGATTGAGCAGAGATCTATTTCTGTATCCACCATTCGTCCATTTTTATTTGTTTAGTGTGCGTGCATGTGCCTCATGCCCGCGGGCACGGGGTCAGGGAAGGACAGCAGGGGTCCTGCTCTAGCGCTGTCTGCCTTGTTCCTTTGAGACAGAGTTTCCCGCTGAACCCGGAGCTACTTTAACTGACCAGCAAGCCTCTGTCAGTCCTCGGGTTACCCCCAGCCTGCGCTCCCAGTACCAGGATTACAGAAACTCAGGCACACCTATGCATGGCTTTGTACTGTGGGATAAGATTGGAGAGAGAGAGAGAAAGGCAGAAAAGAGAAAAGAGAAAGTTGGGGCTGGAGAGGTGTCTCAGGGGTTAAGCCTCTGCCTTGCAGGCGGAAGGTCCTGAGTTCGGATCCTATACGCCACGTAAAGACACCAGGCAGAAGCGGGGGCGGCCTGCGTTTCTGGTCCTGGTAGGGCAGCCTGTGAACCGCGGGGCAGAGTAAACAAGGAGGAGGTGGAGGCGTCCATGGTGGTTCCCGAATTGGTCCTTGGTTCTACACACACACACACACACACACAGCCACGCGCGCCAATGCGAACACACGCATACACACACAATTGTATAAATAATAAAAAATTAGAGAAAAGAGAAATAAAAAAGAAAGAAGAAATATAGGAAGAAAGGAAGAAAGAGAGAGAAAGGAAGGAAGAAAGGAAGGAAGGAAGGAAGGAAGGAAGGAAGGAAGGAAGGAAGGAAGGAAGGAAGGAAGGAAGGAGAAAGAAAAGAGACGAAGGGAGGGAGGGAAGGAAGGAAAGATGGAAAGAACGAAAGAAAGAGAAAAAGTTGGGGCGATGGTTGTCAGTCAGTTTGCTTCACAAACCTAAGGACCATTAGTACCACATAACAACTTTGGGTGGAAATGGCAACTTGGCAATTCTTGCCCTGGAAGTTGGAGCCTGGGAAACCCCAGAGCGAAGCAATAAGAAAGTAGAGCAATTCTGAGTGATTCCAGATGTCACCTTTGAGCCTCCACAGGCACACACAGTGGCCTCTCTCTCTCTCTCTCTCTCACAAACACACACACACACGCATGCACGCACTCACGTCACATGCAAATAGAATAATTGAACGCCCACAAGAGTAGACAAGCCAGAGGGAACCTGGGGTCCATAGAAGTGGCCAGGCAGGAAGCGGGGAGGGAGTGGGATGGATTGATGAAGGCAAAGGAGGGGAATGGGAGGAAGGAGGGATGGAGGCAAGCAGGGATATACTCAATATGCTTGTCAAACCAGAAAAAAATAGATAACAAAATATTTCAAAAGATGTGGAAAAAGTGGGGTTTCATGGGTGGTGTTGTATCACTCACGGGGTGAGTGGGGGTTGATGGGTGGTCTTGCATCACTCATGGGGGGAGTGGGGGTTGATGGGTGGTCTTGCATCACTCATGGGGAGTGTGGGGGTTGATGGGTGGTCTTGCATCACTCATGGGGCTAGTGGGGGTTGATGGGGTGGTCTGGCGCTCACCAGTCCTGCAGGGCCGTGACGGACTCTTGGTTGGTGTTGTCGTACATGAGCAGGAAGTCCATGGCCCCTCAGTTGTAAGCCGTGGTGATTGTCCGCTAGTGCTCCTGGCCCGCCGAATCCTGGCCAGATGAGAGCAGGTCAGTCTGTCAGCTAGAAGCTACCTGCTTCCTATCTCACCTTCCCCCCGAAAAAAAGACCCTGCAAGGACACAGGTCTGATGGGGGACACACAACCCCGTCTTCACATTCTAGTCTAATTTGGGGGACACGATAGGTCTGGATCCCCAGCCGTCCATGAAATTTAACATGTGGGGGGTTCAGCGCATCAGCACATCTTGGGAACCCAGTTAACTGACCCTGCCCTACTCTAAAGGAGCTTGAGGAGTCCTTCGTCTGCCATGTAGGAGCCCCTCTGCTTTACCAGGCAGAGGCTTGACCCCTGAGCCATCTCTCCAGCCCAAGAACCAACTTGAATAGTTACTAACAAGAGCCACCAAGACCAGAAGCTTCCATCGGGCATTTACTACTTTGTCCCCTTGTTACCATGACAACAGACACCAGCCACTGGACTGGGGGCAAGGTATGACCTCAAGACCTGGTAGAGGGCTGGAGTGGTGGCTCAGGGGTTAAGCCTCTGCCTTGCAAGCGGAAGGTTCTAAATTCGAATCCTAGACCCCACGTATAGACGCCGGGTGGAAGCGGGGGTGGCCTGCAATTCTGGTCTTGGCAGGGCAGAGCCTGTGAATCCCAGGAGAGATTAAAGAAGGAGGAGGTGGAGGTGGTCCATGGTGGTTCCCGAATTCGTCTATGTTTCTACACAAACACATACACACACACACACACACACACACACACACACACACACACGCACAATTGAATAACAATAAAAAAAAGACCTGGTAGAGTGGCTCCATGGGGGGGATCCCCCCTCCTACAGATGTCCCAAACCTCTACTTCACAGAGGAAGGTAAAGCAGAAGGTCCTGAGTTCAGATCCCGGTATCCACACATAAAAATGCCAGGCAGAAATGGCAGTGGTCCTTCCAATATGTCTTGGCTCAGAGCTTCTGCTCTCTCAGGGTTCCCGAGCCACCCAAAGTGGGGGTTCCTCCCACTGCTAACCCTTCTGCACTGGGATGCCGGCCTACCACCTTGATCTTCCAATGACCATCTCCTCGGGGACTGTCCCCGGCTCCCCAGACTCCCACAGGGTTGCCCGACCCACCCAAATCTGCAGTTTGGTCCTCTTGTCTTGTCGATAGACGGTTTTGACCTTGAAGTCGATGCCCACGGTGCTGACGAGGGCAGGCGTGATGGAGTCGTCGGCCTAGTGGAAGAGGAAGGACGTCTTTCCCATGCTGCTATTCCCGATAAAGAGCAGCTTAAACATGTAGTGGAAGTTCTGGTGGGCAGCATCCCGGGGCTCGCCAGGGGGATCCCTGGCGGATGCCATCCTGGTGAGAAATGACAGGATGGGAGTCCTGAAATCCTCAGATGGAGAATGGGGGGCCCTGCAGGGGAAGGGGATGTGTATACACACAATGCCTGGCCTGGGTTCAAATCCTGACACAGCCAGTAAGAGGCTCACATTAATGTGGCTTTCTCTGATTGGATTTCCATTGAAGGGTTCTGTCACAGTCCTTACCTGAAAAATCACTTCGTTGGGAGTCAAAAATGACTTTGTTCATTTCTTTGTACGTGTGTGTGTGTGTGTGTGTGTGTGTGTGTGTATGTGTAAGTCAAAGGACAACTCAAAGGAATTGATTCTGTCCTTCCATCATGTGGGTTCTGGGGTAGAACTCAGGTCTTCCGGCCCGAGCAGCAAGCCCCTTCACCTGCCGAGCCCTTCTATAGCCCTTGTTCTTTGCACTTCTGTCACAGTCTCGCTAGGTAACCCTGAGCGCACAGCCTCAATGTCTCCACACTCCTTCCTCCACCGCCAAGGATTGGGATTCTATGTGTGCGCCACCATGCGGGGCTAACATGAAGTCTTTTTTCTTTGACTCCCTACTCCCCCCAGCTCTCCCCTGCGGGGGTGTGATGTGCATGCATGCATATGTATTTGCATGTGTGTGGGTGAGCCTGTGTAGAGGCCAGATGACATCGGGTGTCTTCTTCACTTACCTGCTTGCCCTGGGAAATCCCCGTCTAGAAGTCGCGAGCGCTGGGATTACGGACAGCCTGTCTGGCTTTTATGAAAGTTCTAGAGATCGGCTCTCCGCTCCTCACAGCAAGCCCTTGACCTACTGAGCCATCTCCCCCAGCCCTTTATTTATTTAGTTTTGGTTTGATTTTTGAGACAAGCTCGGAACTCCTGATCCTCCTGCCTACTAGGTACTGGGAAGACTATCGGCAGAGGGCTTGCCTTGCATACACAAAATCCTGGGATTCCATCCCCAGGACTGTACTTAAAGAATTGGAGGCTAGCAAGTTCAAGGCCAAAGCTGAGCTACTGGAGATCTTATCTACCACAGAAATAAACCAATGAAAGGTGAAACACACTTCATAAGAGAGGGTTGGGGTGGGGTCTTGATGTTGAGATTAAGAAGCTGGGAGCAATCTCAGGGCTGAAGGCGTGTGTGTGGGGGGGGGGGACCAAGGAAAGCACACAGGCTGCAGATGTGGATTTTGCCCTGGCGTAAGCAGCTGGGGTGCCAGGTGCGAGCTGGAAGGCGGGGGTTGCCAGCTAGAGAGAGGTGCCTCCCGCTCCCCACCTCCAGGACCTGGATGTTGAGTCTTAGCAGTTGTCAGCTACTGGAATATCTGACCGGCACCCCCCTCTCCGACTCCAGTTTAACCCTTTCTCTGACTCCCAGAAGGAGGGAAGTCTCTTTGGACACCAGTCACCGTGTATGGTCTGCAGCTAGACTCACCAGTGGACACCTGCTATTTTCTATTTGCCACAGAGGCGGGGCCTGGCTCCCTGTGGATCAGGGCTTACTCATCCCAGCCCGGGTCCACTGAGGCAGAGTGGAAAGAGCCCTCATCTGAAGAGGTTTACCCACCGCTCCCCATCCTCCCCCCACCAATCTATCCCACATACTTTTCCTGACCCGCTGCTTGCAACTGCCCACGCTCCAGCATTTTCCTTCATGCTCCCATCTCATGCACCTCTCGGCTGCCTTCCCTAATCAGGCCTCTGTATCCCCAGCTGTCGTAAAGAAAAAAACCAAAAAACCAAAAAAAAAACTCCTTGAGCGACACGGGAATGCTGGCAGAAGGCTTGGGTGCAAGAAGGCTTGGGTGCAGGGGTAGCCCAGGCAAAGGGATTTCTCAATGGTCTCTTGGCTTCCCCCTGCCAGAACCCAGCGGGCCCCACCGCTGGGTTCCGGGAGGACGAGTTTGAGCAGGAGCAGAGAAGGCACGCTGCTGGGCAGAGCTGCCAGGCTGGGGCCCCCGCCCCACCGCAACCCTGCCCGTCACGGGTCTCGAGACTTCCGGGCCATCTAGAAGTCCTCTTAGACAGTAAGGCTCAGATCTGTCCCTTGGCTGGATCTGGGACGCACCAGCAGGTGCGGTCGCCTCCCCCATCAATCACCATATGGTCCCATGGCCTGTCGCCTGATGGGCTCCCGGCCGCGCCCGCGAAGCCCCAGCGCGGTCTGCGGAAACCAGCTGGGTGCGGGCGAGGGAAGAAGCGTCCCCCGCAGCGGCACCTCGGGGTGCCAGAGTCCCCCGGCCTTCCCCCCAACATACACCCCCAGATCCCCGAGCCCCGGACCTGCTGCAGCGCGCGCGGGTGGAGCGCAGCGAGTTGGCTCCCCAGGGCGTCACCTGGCATCCGGCGCTGCACACCGGGATCTGCCCGCGAAGTCGCCGCGGCCTGCAGTTGGCGGCGACCCGGGTCCCGCAGCCAACGCCGCCCGCGACCCGCAAGCCACCCGGATCCGGCTCCGGCTCCGCCCACGCAGAGGCGCAGGAGAGACCCGGTGGAGCCCAGCGGTGGGCGTGGCCTGGCAGTGGCAGGGCCACCACAGAAGGTGGAGCCGAAGCCTAAGTGGACGTGTCCATACATGATGGATGGGCGTGGCCGGAGCCCAGGAGTCAGGGTGGAGGGTGGGGCCGAAACCAGCGGTGGGCGGGGCCCGAGCCGAGCGGTGAGCGGGGCGGGAGGAGAGAACCCTGGCGGAAGGCGGGGCCGGAGCTGGACCGATTGATGGGCGTGGCCTGAGTGTGGAGGAGTCAGGGTGGAGGGCGGGGTCAGAATCGAATGGTGGGCGGGGCCTGGAGCTGGCGGGGTTCGTGGGACACCAGCCGCCTAGTGGACAGGACCTAGTGGTGCAAGGCCGGCTGCTCTGGGCGGGATCTGGAGATGATGGGCGGCCGCAGAGACCAAGCGGTGGGCCTGTCCTGCAAGTGGTGGGGCGGAGGCGGGACCTGGCGGGGCGGACCGAGTGGAAGGCGGGTGGGAAGCACTTGAATCCTCCTTCTGCATCTTGGACCAGCAGCCCCAGAGCAGCAGAGATGTCCCGGTTCCGATTCGCTGAGGATGGTCTTGAACTCCTGATCCTCATGCCCGGTTTATGTGGTGCTGGGGATGGAGCCCAGGACTTCGTGCGTGGGAGACAAACACTACCCCCAGCCACATCCCCAGCTTTTGTGGAGGGAGGGACTCGTGTTGGAAGCCAGGCCTTGCACATGATTGGCAAGTTCTCTACTCTGAGCCACTCCCCGGCCGGTGTGGGGGGATTCTGGGCTGAGTTTGTGCTTATAAAGTGGGCCACAAAGGGTGCTGGAGCCCTCTGCTTGATATCCTCAGTATTCTTGGGCTCGAATTCCTTTTAGAAATAAAGAAACCATTAGGTCGGAGAGATGGCTCAGGGGCTAAAACTGTCTCTCAAGCAGGTCTTGAGTTCGGATCCCAGGTCCCAGGTAAAGATGCCAGGCAGAATCTGTGGCCTGCACTTCTGGCCTTGGTGGGCCGACACCTGGGAAATCCCACAGCCGAGCAAGGAGGTAGAAGCAATGCAGGATGATTCCCCACAGACACCCTTGGTCTTCCACAGGGACACACAGTGCCCTCTGACTCACATACACACACCACACACAATGAATGAATGAATGAAGTTTAAAAAACAAACAAAAAGCTGAAAGAGATGGCTCAGGAGTTAAAGTGTCTGCCTTGGAAACAGAAGGATGTGAGTTCGGATTCCAGGTTACACGGAAAAATGCCCGTCAGACATGACAGCACCCTACATTTTCTGATCTGGAAGAAAGTAGAGCCTGGGAAATACCAGAGCAAAAGCAATAAGGAAGTGAAGCAATCCAGGGTGATTCCTGATGTCACCCTCAGGCCTTCGAGGGCCTCCACAGGCATGTGTGCATTCAAGTACCTTCTAGTGCACACACACACACCGAGAGAGAGAGAGAGAGAGAGAGAGAGAGAGAGAGAGAGAGAGAGAGAGAGAAAGGAAAGAAACCAGGCAGCGCTTGCCTGGCATGTGTAAGACCCTGCTTCTACTGCCAGCCACATGTCCACCAGCTGTGGTCAGTGCATACCTGTATCCCTAATACGTGGCGGTAGACACAAGTGGATCAGAAGTTCAAAGTCATCCTTGGCTATGTAAGCAAGTTTGAGGCCAGCCTGGGTTCCCTGAGATGCTATATCAAACAAACAAGTAACTCGAACTCAGCTCTCTCGGCTGTTTCTTGGGAACAGTAGCTGTGGCTACTGTGCATGGACTGAGCTGAAGTGCATCATTTAGGGACGGCTGGGTAATACTCGGTGACAAGCATCCCCAAAGACCCCATGAATCCCATGGCTAAGATTCATGTCTCAGGGTGGTTACCATGGAGATGGGATCCTGCCTTTCAGCAGATCCTTCAAAGTGTCTCATGCCACTTCTGCCCACATCTCCTCAGCCAAAGCAGGTTGTGGCACGGCCGCCTCCAGTGTTGGTAAGGTAGGAAATATACCAAACTCTGCCAGGCATACAGTGGGTGCTCCATAGATGGGCACCAGTCTAGTAGAACCCAGGGGCTGCCGTGGTTTGTGCTCTAAAGTATCACACCGCAAGAATGGGGGGGAATAGCCCTCGGTGGGTGCTACCCTTGGCCCTCCAAGCATGCTATCTGGCTTCTCCCAGGGTGGGAAAAATGACCCGCAGCCGAGGTCCAAGAAGCGTTTATTGAGGAGCGGGTCCGCACTAGAGGCTGGGGAGCCCCAGGACCAGGCTAGCCAGGCACAGCCCGTTGCTGAGCAGACAGCCCAGATTGCAGAGGGAAGACAGGCGGTGGTAGCGGATGAAGCTCTGGCGGAGAGCACTGTATTTGGGGTCTTTTTCCTTCAGCTGGCGGTAGGGGTCAGGACCCTGGTGGCTGCCTGGCACCTCGGTGCCCAAGCCGTGCTCCTTCTCTACCGTCTGCAGGGCCAACATGGCGGTGGTGGTGCGGGGCTCCAGCCAGCGCGCGTTGGTGGTGGCCAGGGTCAGATTCAGCAGCAGAAGGAAGAGCTGCGGGGGTTGGAGGGAGGACAGGACTCGGTGTGAGGGCGCTGGAAGGCCAGGGGGACCGGAGGAAGGGGGTGTGTCTGCGTCCTCAAAGCCTGGAGGGGGTGCCCTGACCCCAAACTCGGACTCCTCACTTGGACCCTGAAATTGGCTTCCCTGCAGCTAGACTCACCATAGACGCTTGTTCTCTGAAGCACAGAAGAATCTCTCTTCTCCAAATAAAGAAGTAAACTGGACTGGGAAGATGGCTCAGGGGTTAAAGCCTTGGCCTTGCAAGGAAGACGACCTGAGTTCCAATCCCCACATCCTACATAAAAATGCCAGGAGGAACTGCACTTCCCATCCTGGAAGGCAGAGCCTGGAAATCCCACAGAAAAGCAAGGAGTAGAAGCAATCCAGGATGATTGCTGATGTCATCCCTGAGCCTTCCAGGTGCACACTCAAAGGCTCTCTCCTCTCTCTCTCTCTCTCTCTCTCTCTCTCTCTCTCTCTCTCTGTCTCTCTCTCTCTCTCTCTCACACACAAACACACACCAGAGATATTTTTTTACAGTAAATAAGGCCTTATGCTGCTAAGTGCTCTACCTCTGAGCCGATCCCCAGCCCTCTTTCACTTGTGTGTGCGTGTGCATACACATGCATTGCACACACTCATATTGCATACAGTATACAGAGGTTGACTTCCAATGTCTTCCTCCATCTCTCTCCACCCTCTTGGTGTGACAGAGTCTCTCTCTAGAGCTGCCCGTTCACCCAGCTGGCCGGCCAATGAGCATCCAGGGTTTGTCTTTCTGTGTGTCTTGTGCTCCAGACACTCTGCCCGACTTTGGTGTGGGGGTTGGGGATGTGAACTCAGGTCGTCACACTCCCACTTAGCCACCCCTCCCCGCACCCCCTCCCCATCTCTCCTTCTTACTCTGAGACAGTGGATCACTAAGTTTCCTACGCTGGCCTTGAACTCACTCTATTGCAGGCAGGCTTTAAATTTTTGATTTGTGATATTCCTGCCCAGGTCTCCAGAACGGCTGGGATAACAAGCCTGCATGGCTTTTTGCCCACACATGAATACATTGCCCCCAAACAAATGGCCTTGAATAAGGGTCACCTCTTTCTGCTTGTGGACCCATCCCAGACCCCCAAAACCAACCCTGCGCCTGCAGAAAGTGGGTTAAATGTCGGGGAAGCCACAGTAACCCATAATCCTCCCCTGCCTCAAGAACAGCGCTTTTTCCTTTAGATGGGATGGGGGGTTGTTGAAACAGACTTTCGTAGCCCAGGTGGGCCCTTATATGGACCAAGGTTATCTTTAACCTCTGATTTTCCTTCTTCCACTTCTTAAGTACTAGGAAGACAGGCATGCACCACCATATAATTCCTTTCTCTTCCTATGAGAGAGAGAGAGTAGTGTGTGTGTGTGTGTGGTGTGTGTGTGTGTGTGTGCGTGTGTGTGTGTGTGCGTGCGTGCCTGTATGGGCCTGTGGAGGCCCAAGGGTGACTTCAGGAATCATCCTGGATGGCTCTATCAACTTTTGTCTCTGCTCTAGGATTTCCCAGGCTCTGACTTCCAAGGCTGAACTCAGGTCCTTTTGCTTATGAAGCAGAAACTTAATCCCTGAGCCTTTTCTCCAATGACCTCTTTCGTTTGTTTGTTTCGAGACAGGGCTCTAGACTGGCCTAGAACTCAGGTGAGTTCTGGCACGACAGGTGTGTGCCACCATGTAATGTGGGAGAATGTTCTTGACACGACTCTCAGCCGGGAACTGAGGATCTGAACTCAGGTCCTCATGCTTGCACCACCCACCCTTGAATGATTGACACCTGTCAGGCCTCACCTGCCCATGTCTAAAATTACAGCTGTAGAGACAGAGCAGGAAGGAGAAACCTGAGATACGGGCCACACAGATCCCTTCGTGTGACGCATGGGGGTCAAGTTGCCCGAAATTCCCAGTTGGGCTGGGTTTTAAACAATGACTGGGGTCATTGCCCCAGGTTGGCTGAGTCTCTACACCTTGGCAGAAGGCCCGGCTAGAAAAGAAGGGGCAGCGGTCAACAGGGAGACACTGGCGGGCAGACAGGGCTGCTGGGCACAGCTCTGAAGGCTGCAAACTGTTCACGGGAACCCATGCTCGGCTCCGCTTCCACCAGACTTAAGAGATGCTCTTTCATTTATTCTTTTTCCTCTTCAAAGGATGTCACCCGTACAGCCTAGGGCAGTGGAAGAGCAGTGTGGACAACAATGGCTGCCAGAATGCGGAGTACCGGCCACCCGGCAAGGCTCACCCAGAATCAGGCCAACCTCATCTCTCCCCATCCTAAGGTTTGGGACTCTCAATGAACAGGGGGTGGTGAGAGTGTAGAAACCGAAAGATGGGAAGATTCACCGTTGAACGAGACATTCTGTTCAAGACAGGACTGCTGCATCCAGGAACTCACTGCAGTGAGACTTGTCCTTCCAGACCTGCATCATGACTGACATACAACACGCCCCCACAGACTATGAGGAACTCAAGAGAGATAAGAACACACAGTGGAAACCTTGGAGACTAAAGCTGGATGTGTGGAGGGAAATGCCCCCATCAGAGGGGCCGCCCAAGGAGGGCCAATTTGGTAAAGACAGGAGGCCTGAGACCCCCCTCAAGGGTAAACAAGTCAGAGGGACCCTGGGGTCCATAGAAGCATACAGGACAGGAGGTGGGAGGGAGTGGGAGGGATTGATGAAGGGAAGAGAGAGGGATGGAAGGAGGAGGGAAGGAGAGAGGGATGAAAGGGAGGAGGGAGGGAAGCAGGCAGGAATAAGCACTCGATATGCTTGTAAAACTAGGAAAAAAAATAATTAACAACAATAAAAGATGTCACCCATCTGGAGCTCAGTGGGCAGAGGCCTGGCCTTGGCATGCACAGAGCCCTGCATTCCTCCATGCTGAGGAGGTAAATCAGGAGTTCAAAGCCAGCCGCAGCTACACAGTGAGTCAGGGTCTAACCTGGGCTACACAGTGAGTCAGAGGCTAGCCTGGGCGACAGGAGACCCCGCCCCCAACTCAAAACAAAAACAAAACAAAACAAAATGAACAGACGACCCACCTGCCACTCGGGAGGGAGAGCTAAAAAGATTTCAGCTGGGCTGAGGAATCTAGCTCACTGCCTGAGGACCTGAGTTAAGATCCCCGGCACCCGTGCAGGAAGCTGGGTGTGGTGGCGCAGGCCTGGAAGTCTGATGCTGGGGAAGCAGACACAGGAGGATCCCCAGGGACTCACCAGCCAGCTAGTCTTGCCAGATGGTGAATTTCAGATTCTGCTAAGAGTCCCTATCTCAGATAAAACCTCTTTGCCTCAACAGCAAAGGACCTGAGTTCAGATCCTCCTCGGCTCAGACCTGGGATTAAAAACATTTAAAAACAAGCCAGGCAGACGGGATGGTGACTGTGATGCCAACTTGGGAGGGCGGAGCCTGGGAAACCCCAGAGCAGAGCAATAAGGAGGTAGAGCCACCCAGGATGATGCCCGATGTCATCCTCGGATCTCCACAGGAGACACACACTCAAGCGCCCTCTTGTACACACAGGCACACTGCACATGCACACACACTGAAATCAAACCATCCACGTCCCCAGTGTTGCTCCCCGAGGTGCTGGGAACAAATCTCCAGAGCCGGGCGGCAGCACCCCATCCCGCATACCTGGCCCACCTCCCAGAGGCCTAAGTGAATCCAGGTCTGCTGGAGCACCAAGATGCAAAGGTTGACGAAGGCACAGCCAGCGAAAGGTGGAAATTACAAAGGAAACAGTTGCCTCTGCACCAGTCCAAAGGTGTGTCGAGGAAGATTTCGGAAAAGCAGGAAGCATGGCCGGTGCGGGGAAGGGGGGGAAAGAAACCAAACCCCATTCGGACACTTAAAGGTCCCCTTCTCACTTCCATCCCCTCACCCTGAGTGTACCACCATTATCCAGGTCCCAGGCTCCCTACCTGAGGCGAAGGTCACCCACATTTGCATACCCCAAGCTCCTGACAAGACCAGTAGATCGATCACCTTCATCGGGCCTCCGGGGTACCCGCTTTGGTCCATGCTTAAAGCCTGGGAAGGAGGTACCGGTGATTCAGCTTCACCTTCAACCTTTGCCCCTTGGCCTTCCAGCCCTGGCAGCGTGCACCCGGCCAGGGTCACAGGAGTGCAGCACAGAACCAGGAAAAACACTCCAGGAATTGGGAGTAAACACCCCCATTCCTCCCGCAAAAAAGACCCACTCCACAATCCAGACCGCAGGCTCAGAGCTGGGCTGGGGGTGTGGCTTCAGGGTGCAGACATTGCCTGGTATGGCCTAGATTCTGTCCCCCACACAGTAAAAATAAGTAGCTCAAACGAAAATCACCACCGCGTGGGGAGGCTCTCCCCTGTAACCCCAGCATTTGGGAGCTGGGAGCTGGAATGTAGCACAGTAAGCGCCAGGCTAGCCTGAGCTGAAGTGACACTCTGAAAACCATCTCAGGGTCCCAAGCGGGGTGGTGGCCTCAGCGGGGACAGAACTTGCCTAGTATTCACAGAACCCGGGGCACGACCCCGCGACACCTGTCGCCTCCGCACCTGGGAGGTGGAGGCGACTCAAGATCATCCTTGACTACACACAGTCGGGTGGAGACCGGCTTAGGCTATATGAGACCCCCGTCTCAGAAAAAAAAAAAAAAAATCCTAAAAAAATGTTTCAAGCTTCCTCCAGACACCGCCAAAACTACAGCCCCAGCAGCTCAAGCTTGCAGATGAAGCACCCTTAGGTGACTTCCAAAGATCACCCCAGGACTCGGGTGCTAACAGCCTAAGATCGCTCATCTGGGAACCAGAGGCGTCCTATCAACACCCTAAAGCACATCCAGGCGTTCCCTTCCATCTGTCCCCCCCAGATCGCACCCGGACCCCACCGTTGGTCAGGCGTTGGACCCTGCGGGCCCCCGGGCACCTCGGGCGGACCTCCCAACGCTCTCCCTCGCTCGCGACCAGCCTCCCCAGTCCCCTTCCGCCTCCACATCTCGCCCCGCCTCCCCACCGAACCCGCAACCAATCGGATCGCAACTCTGCCACCTCCGGTCCCGCCCCCTGGGGGTATGACCTCAACTTTGGTTTTCTGAAGACTCCTCCTGACAACCCTCCACGCCTGCTCCCGGGTTTCCTCCAATCACACCGCAGAGACTCGGGCGCCTATGAAGTCGGGAGCTGCCGGCGGCGAGGGCGGGGCTAACGCGCCGGCCACGCCCCTCTCCGTGACTCCACCTTCAGCCTCTGCGCATTATCCTGCGATGGTGTCCCCAGGAGATCAAAACTTAGCGTCACAGCTGGGGCCTGGCTTCGCGGTCCCTGAAGGGAGAGTATGTACAGGTGCTATGTGGTAGGTGGGGACGGAAGAGGGTCCCGAGACTGGCGGGTTGGAGAAGAATGGACCGCTCAGGGCGTGGCCTTGGCGGATGGCCCCGCCCCTTCCCCAGATCCCTGCCCCACAGAGGGGAAGGGATCCCCCTCCCCTTCACGGGGGCACTGGCCTGGTGTCGACCTTCTGAAAGGCCTTTCTGCCTTTCTCTTTCCACCTCTCCCAGCACCCCTGAACCCCCAAGTGGCATTCAAGAACAGATTGACCTTCCCACCCCCTGTTTACCAGGCAGTGGATTAAATTTGCCTCATCGGGACCACCCAGTCAAATGCATATGGGACATTGCATTTTCTTTAAGCTGCGGGGACCCCGAAGCTAACACTACACAGGAGTTGGAAGACGGGGGACCCAAATTCAGTGACTGAAGGAGCTACAAGTGTCTGGCCTAGTGTGCAAATTTCATCCTCTGCGCCATAAATATATATAGAGATATATATTGTTAGGCGTAGATTGAGCAGAGATCTATTTCTGTATCCACCATTCGTCCATTTTTATTTGTTTAGTGTGCGTGCATGTGCCTCATGCCCGCGGGCACGGGGTCAGGGAAGGACAGCAGGGGTCCTGCTCTAGCGCTGTCTGCCTTGTTCCTTTGAGACAGAGTTTCCCGCTGAACCCGGAGCTACTTTAACTGACCAGCAAGCCTCTGTCAGTCCTCGGGTTACCCCCAGCCTGCGCTCCCAGTACCAGGATTACAGAAACTCAGGCACACCTATGCATGGCTTTGTACTGTGGGATAAGATTGGAGAGAGAGAGAGAAAGGCAGAAAAGAGAAAAGAGAAAGTTGGGGCTGGAGAGGTGTCTCAGGGGTTAAGCCTCTGCCTTGCAGGCGGAAGGTCCTGAGTTCGGATCCTATACGCCACGTAAAGACACCAGGCAGAAGCGGGGGCGGCCTGCGTTTCTGGTCCTGGTAGGGCAGCCTGTGAACCGCGGGGCAGAGTAAACAAGGAGGAGGTGGAGGCGTCCATGGTGGTTCCCGAATTGGTCCTTGGTTCTACACACACACACACACACAGCCACGCGCGCCAATGCGAACACACGCATACACACACAATTGTATAAATAATAAAAAATTAGAGAAAAGAGAAATAAAAAAGAAGAAATATAGGAAGAAAGGAAAAAGAGAGAGAAAGGAAGAAGAAGAAGAGAGGAAGAAGAAGGAAGGAAGGAAGGAAGGAAGGAAGGGAAGGAAGGAAGAAGGAAGGAAGAAGGAGAAAGAAAAGAGACGAAGGGAGGGAGGGAAGGAAGGAAAGATGGAAAGAACGAAAGAAAGAGAAAAAGTTGGGGCGATGGTTGTCAGTCAGTTTGCTTCACAAACCTAAGGACCATTAGTACCACATAACAACTTTGGGTGGAAATGGCAACTTGGCAATTCTTGCCCTGGAAGTTGGAGCCTGGGAAACCCCAGAGCGAAGCAATAAGAAAGTAGAGCAATTCTGAGTGATTCCAGATGTCACCTTTGAGCCTCCACAGGCACACACAGTGGCCTCTCTCTCTCTCTCTCTCTCACAAACACACACACACACGCATGCACGCACTCACGTCACATGCAAATAGAATAATTGAACGCCCACAAGAGTAGACAAGCCAGAGGGAACCTGGGGTCCATAGAAGTGGCCAGGCAGGAAGCGGGGAGGGAGTGGGATGGATTGATGAAGGCAAAGGAGGGGAATGGGAGGAAGGAGGGATGGAGGCAAGCAGGGATATACTCAATATGCTTGTCAAACCAGAAAAAAATAGATAACAAAATATTTCAAAAGATGTGGAAAAAGTGGGGTTTCATGGGTGGTGTTGTATCACTCAGTGAGGTGAGTGGGGGTTGATGGGTGGTCTTGCATCACTCAGGGGGAGTGGGGGTTGATGGGTGGTCTTGCATCACTCATGGGGAGTGTGGGGGTGTGGGGGTTGATGGGTGGTCTTGCATCACTCATGGGGCTAGTGGGGGTTGATGGGGTGGTCTGGCGCTCACCAGTCCTGCAGGGCCGTGACGGACTCTTGGTTGGTGTTGTCGTACATGAGCAGGAAGTCCATGGCCCCTCAGTTGTAAGCCGTGGTGATTGTCCGCTAGTGCTCCTGGCCCGCCGAATCCTGGCCAGATGAGAGCAGGTCAGTCTGTCAGCTAGAAGCTACCTGCTTCCTATCTCACCTTCCCCCCGAAAAAAAGACCCTGCAAGGACACAGGTCTGATGGGGGACACAACCCCGTCTTCACATTCTAGTCTAATTTGGGGGACACGATAGGTCTGGATCCCCAGCCGTCCATGAAATTTAACATGTGGGGGGTTCAGCGCATCAGCACATCTTGGGAACCCAGTTAACTGACCCTGCCCTACTCTAAAGGAGCTTGAGGAGTCCTTCGTCTGCCATGTAGGAGCCCCTCTGCTTTACCAGGCAGAGGCTTGACCCCTGAGCCATCTCTCCAGCCCAAGAACCAACTTGAATAGTTACTAACAAGAGCCACCAAGACCAGAAGCTTCCATCGGGCATTTACTACTTTGTCCCCTTGTTACCATGACAACAGACACCAGCCACTGGACTGGGGGCAAGGTATGACCTCAAGACCTGGTAGAGGGCTGGAGTGGTGGCTCAGGGGTTAAGCCTCTGCCTTGCAAGCGGAAGGTTCTAAATTCGAATCCTAGACCCCACGTATAGACGCCGGGTGGAAGCGGGGGTGGCCTGCAATTCTGGTCTTGGCAGGGCAGAGCCTGTGAATCCCAGGAGAGATTATACAAGGAGGAGGTGGAGGTGGTCCATGGTGGTTCCCGAATTCGTCTATGTTTCTACACAAACACATACACACACACACACACACACACACACACACACACACACGCACACACACACGCACAATTGAATAACAATAAAAAAAAGACCTGGTAGAGTGGCTCCATGGGGGGGATCCCCCCTCCTACAGATGTCCCAAACCTCTACTTCACAGAGGAAGGTAAAGCAGAAGGTCCTGAGTTCAGATCCCGGTATCCACACATAAAAATGCCAGGCAGAAATGGCAGTGGTCCTTCCAATATGTCTTGGCTCAGAGCTTCTGCTCTCTCAGGGTTCCCGAGCCACCCAAAGTGGGGGTTCCTCCCACTGCTAACCCTTCTGCACTGGGATGCCGGCCTACCACCTTGATCTTCCAATGACCATCTCCTCGGGGACTGTCCCCGGCTCCCCAGACTCCCACAGGGTTGCCCGACCCACCCAAATCTGCAGTTTGGTCCTCTTGTCTTGTCGATAGACGGTTTTTGACCTTGAAGTCGATGCCCACGGTGCTGACGAGGGCAGGCGTGATGGAGTCGTCGGCCTAGTGGAAGAGGAAGGACGTCTTTCCCATGCTGCTATTCCCGATAAAGAGCAGCTTAAACATGTAGTGGAAGTTCTGGTGGGCAGCATCCCGGGGCTCGCCAGGGGGATCCCTGGCGGATGCCATCCTGGTGAGAAATGACAAGATGGGAGTCCTGAAATCCTCAGATGGAGAATGGGGGGCCCTGCAGGGGAAGGGGATGTGTATACACACAATGCCTGGCCTGGGTTCAAATCCTGACACAGCCAGTAAGAGGCTCACATTAATGTGGCTTTCTCTGATTGGATTTCCATTGAAGGGTTCTGTCACAGTCCTTACCTGAAAAATCACTTCGTTGGGAGTCAAAAATGACTTTGTTCATTTCTTTGTACGTGTGTGTGGTGTGTGTGTTGTGTGTGTGTGTTGTGTAAGTCAAAGGACAACTCAAAGGAATTGATTCTGTCCTTCCATCATGTGGGTTCTGGGGTAGAACTCAGGTCTTCCGGGCCCGAGCAGCAAGCCCCTTCACCTGCCGAGCCCTTCTATAGCCCTTGTTCTTTGCACTTCTGTCACAGTCTCGCTAGGTAACCCTGAGCGCACAGCCTCAATGTCTCCACACCTTCCTCCACCGCCAAGGATTGGGATTCTATGTGTGCGCCACCATGCGGGGCTAACATGAAGTCTTTTTTCTTTGACTCCCTACTCCCCCCAGCTCTCCCCTGCGGGGGTGTGATGTGCATGCATGCATATGTATTTGCATGTGTGTGGGTGAGCCTGTGTAGAGGCCAGATGACATCGGGTGTCTTCTTCACTTACCTGCTTGCCCTGGGAAATCCCCGTCTAGAAGTCGCGAGCGCTGGGATTACGGACAGCCTGTCTGGCTTTTATGAAAGTTCTAGAGATCGGCTCTCCGCTCCTCACAGCAAGCCCTTGACCTACTGAGCCATCTCCCCCAGCCCTTTATTTATTTAGTTTTGGTTTGATTTTTGAGACAAGCTCGGAACTCCTGATCCTCCTGCCTACTAGGTACTGGGAAGACTATCGGCAGAGGGCTTGCCTTGCATACACAAAATCCTGGGATTCCATCCCCAGGACTGTACTTAAAGAATTGGAGGCTAGCAAGTTCAAGGCCAAAGCTGAGCTATGGAGATCTTATCTACCACAGAAATAAACCAATGAAAGTGTGAAACACACTTCATAAGAGGAGGGTTGGGGGGTGGGGTCT
>JALPQD010001120.1:67470-98888 GCA_023101885.1 Typhlomys cinereus | reverse complement strand
GGAAGGTGTAGGCCCAAGTACCCGTCCATTCTCCTTCTCTTGCGACTGGGAACGCCAAGAGCAGGGTGTCCTGTCATGCCTGGCACCACACAGTGGCGCACCTATGTCGCAAAGGTGCAGTGAGCTTCCTCCCAAGCTGCCTTCAAACCTGTTGGGCAGACTTCCGTCTGGACCCCTCACCCTCTCCGCCTCTCTCCTAACCTCGCTGGCCCCTTGCTAGCCCCTGCAGTCAACAATAAACCCCACAGTGCATGTGTACAGGTAATGACACTGGCAATAAAACTTGGCAAACAGGCATTGAGCATGAGGCAGCATGCAGTCGGGCAAGAGTCCCCCCCACATGCGTTAGTATGAGATAACACTTCATGTAGAAATATAAAGCTTGCGTTTTGCTTTGTGAGTCGTTCGTTTTTTTCCAATCACCCAGTCCAATGCTTCGCAATAAAACTTTCACCACTGAAACGAGTCAAGCGGACTCGGGATGTTCTTCCTCGGTTAAACGGACATAGTAACGTACTGAGGACATCTGGCACATCTGTGAAGCCATTCCCACAGTCCTGGAACAGCACGGGGCCTGAGGCTGTGTGTGGTGCCAAAGCGGCCCCCTCCCCCAGCTTTCCAGTTCTCTTCAGGCGGCTCTGGGTCAGGCTTCACTGGGGACGCGTGGCTGACGGGAATCGGGGAGCTTCGTCGGTCGGGGCGGGTGGACACATCCCCGGCCGGGTGCTCCCCGAGCCCTCCCGCTCAGCCAGGAAGGTCCGCTGGCATGGATGTCCCCGCTCCTTGTCACCAACGTAACCAGCAGTGCGTTCCTGACACGTCTGCCGCTACCGTCGCAGACCGTTTCTTTAGGAATTGGTAAATTACTACGAAATTTGCAAGGAAGTTCTGTTGCTAAGAACTAAGGATCCTCGGGGTCCCATATCCAGAGCCATCCTCAGGGCATGGCCCCTGTCACCCTGGCAGACGTAGCCTGGGACTATTACCCAGGAAACAGGGCTTGGGCTGGCCAAGGCTTGTAAAAGCACACGGAAATCGTGTTGTTAGAGATTTTTAAATGTTTAAGTTGATACCCTGGGCCACATCGTCCACGTCTCTAACATGGTCAAATGGGGAAAGAATGGGCGAGCGGCTGTGCCCAGGCTAGATGACCTGATGACAAGCAGGTGGCTGTGGGAATATGGTAAAAAGCCCCAAGTCCGCAGGACACAAACCAGGCATGTGCAATGTGAGCAAAGCGACACTGGTGGGCCGGTGGCCAGGGAGATCTGCAGACGCCCTTGGGACCCCTTCCTGACCAGAGGACACTTCCAAGCTTGAGGCTGCCATGCAAAGACGTTGCAACTAACACACAAGCTGCCAGCACTAGTGCAGCCCCTACCCCCAGTGCAACCATCCCCTCCCAGTGCAACACTCCAGCCCCAGCCTTCAGACTGGTAGCTCTGGGAATCTTCAGACCTGCCAGTCCCACCCCAGCATCCTTCATTCCTTGGGGCGGATCAGAGATTCCTGGCTGGTGACTGCGATGAAGGGCGTGACCATGTCAGTTTCAGGCCTGTGCACGAGGGATGGATGCAGCCTAGCTGAGGGTCCAAGAGCCGGGGGCCTACAGACCCGAGGCAGACCCAAGACCATCGGCCAGGCAGTGCCAGGACACTCCCATCACTGAAGAATTCTCAAATCCCCCCAAGCCACTCAGCAGGTGACTCAGACATGACAAGGTGGTGATGCAGCTTGAGCTTTATCCCTCCAAGATTCATACTTGAGGTCAAGGCCCCCAAGCTTTATTTACAGTAAGGTAGAAGTGGGATCATTTGCACGGTCCTATCCAAACTATGTTCCGACCAGAAGAGATCAGGATCCAGAGACAGCACCCCCCCATACACACACACAGGGGCACTCACACACACCCACAGGGGCACTCACACACACACAGGGGCACTCACACACACACACGGGGGCACTCACACACACACACGGGGGTACTCACACACACACGCACACACACTCAGGGGCACTCACATACACACGCACACACACTCAGGGGCACTCACATACACACGCACACACACTCAGGGGCACACACACACAGGGGCACTCACACACACACAGGGGCACTCACACACACACACGGGGGTACTCACACACACACGCACACACACTCAGGGGCACTCACATACACACGCACACACACTCAGGGGCACACACAGGGGCACTCACACACACACACAGGGGCACTCACACACACACAGGGGCACTCACATACACACACACACACTCAGGGGCACACACACACGGGGGCACTCACACACACACACACAGGGGCACTCACACACACACGGGGGCACTCACATACACACACACCACACTCAGGGGCACACACACACGGGGGCACGCACACGCACTGCAGACACGGAGAAGACATCACTCACGAGGAGGAAAAGGGGACCCAGAACTCCCCACACTGTGATCCTCCGACCTGCAGCCTTCAGGGCCAGGAAAAATGGACACAGTTCTGCTGAAGCCCCGTCTGTGCGACAGGAGCCAAGGACAGAGATGGGCGCATCCAGGACATGTGCAGACTGCAAGCTGTGACTTTACAAAGCAGGTGAGACTTCAGGGCCGGGCCGTAGCTCACGTGCTAGAGCTCTTGCTTAGCAAGCTGACGCCCTAGGCAGCGTGGTGGTGCAGCTGCCTGCACTGTCCCAGCTCTTGGGAGGTGAAGAAAGGAAATTCAATGTCATTTTCAGCTACTCAGCAAGTTCAAGGTCAAATCTGTAGTGCATGAGACCCTGACCAAAAAAAAAAAAAAAAAAAAAAAATACCAGAGAGCGGGGCATTTAAACATCTACTTCTATAGTTCAAATTAAACCACTAACTGACTTTCTAAAGCTAATGTGAGAAAAATCAGGAAATGTGGAATGCCACAACCTTCCTTCCCATAACCAGAACACCGTCATCATCACGGTTGTGTTTCATTTGAACGAAATACACTTTTAAATTTTAAAAAAATGCACTTTTCTCTCCTACTGTAAAGTTCACAGATGTCACTTGTAGATAACAAGGCTTCACTGTCTGCATAGTAAAGCCACAGGCGGGCGGTGCCTGTGGGTTGATAATGTCATCAAATCTCCCTGTCCCTCGCGCCCACTCAGAGCTCCCCGTCCCGTCTCCATCCTTCCCACCTCAGCCTGCTCTGCTCTAGCTGCTCCCCAAGCCCTGCAGAACAACTGGCCCCCTGGGGTGCTGTCTCCTCTTCCGGACCCAGCCCCAGACACCTGCCATGTCGAATGCTGTAAAGGGGCTTTGAGGTCCCCCATAGCCAGCAGTTGGCCAGCCCCGTGTCTCTGCTGTAGTTTAGCTTTCTGCTTTTCTTGAAAAACTGGGTCAGACTCTAAATGGGGAAGGATGGGGAAGATGCAGTGGTGGAATTCAGAGGCGCAGAATTAAGGCTACTCTTCATTTCTTTATCTGTGGGGTGTAGCCATTTGCAGTGATTCCAATGAGAAACATAAGAAACATGTTCAAGGTTTCTAGTAAGAGTTAGAAACAAAATATCCTGACTCAGCCCCATGGCCTTGGAAATGGGTGGCGCTGGGGGTTGGGCCAAGGAGAGCAACACGTGAGACACAGCTTCGCAGCAAGAACTTCTCCTGGGAAGCGCAACCCAGAAATAGCAAGAACTTCTGTTCTGTTCTGGAGCTGTGGATTATTTTTAGTTTGCAGACTTTCCTTATCTAAAATGACTTGGGGGAGCCAGTCTTTTTCTGCTCCGAGGATTTGCATGAAGATCTGTTCTCATTCACTCTCTAGCTAACCAGCCTGCTCTCAGACAGGAAGGAACCCTTTTGTCTTGTCCAGGAGACGGGTTCACTGTAGTCGCTGGGGGCGTCCCTTGTTCTGTGGCTGTCGCAGAGTCCTGGGTACCCATCCATCCCAAGCCGCTTAGTAGTTCTTGCTCACGTCACGATTTTCCCATTACCTGCAAGTGCTGGATATGGTCTAACACCACCACCCATAAAAGTGCCTCTCCCTCCTTCCCACACTCCCAACATCTTAGAAGGTGGGAGCTCTGGGCAGCGAGGCGAGCCCTCTCTCTAAGATAAAGCACCATTGACCAGCTGTCTGGCACTGTGTCTCATGGTAGAGGGATGAAGCGCCACACACTTGAGGGTACGTGAGCTGCATCCTGAGCGCTCACACACGCAGCTTCATTTCACCGTCCTGGAGTCCTGACCCACAGAAAACGGTCCGAGACGTTCTCAAGAACGATCATTGTTGCCATGTTTCCATGGTAACAACATGGCGTGTCGTTGGTCACAGTCTCTCTTCTTTCTCCATAGGACTATACCTTCAGTCTAGCCATGGACCTGAACTCCAGAAGGATGGTGAAACCAGCAGGCAAAATGGGGACCCCCACCAACCCCCAGTGTCGAGGAGCATTGGTATCAACGCAGACTCTGCAGTTGATTGAGCCCTGTTTCGTGTATGTGTGTGGTGTTGTGTGTGTGTGTGTGTGTGTGTAGAGAGAGAGAGAGAGAGAGAGAGAGAGAGAGAGAGAGAGAGAGAGAGAGAGGGAGGGCACTGTGTGTGCCCATGGAGGCCCAAGGATGACTTCAGGAATCATCCCAGATGGATTTACCTCTTATTTGCATTGTTACAGGGTTTTCCAGACTCCACCTTCCAGGGCCCAAAATACAGGCTGCATAGAGTTTTTACATGAGGTCTGCACTCAGGCCTTTTTTCTTGAGAGGCAGATTCTTAACTCCTGAGTCATTTCTTCCAGCCCCAGAGCCCTGTTTCTAAGTACCCAGAGCAGATCCGCTCTCTGACTCAGCTCTGGGGTTAATGCACTATTCCGCTTTAGCTTTTGTTCTGCAGACAGCTTTTCCTGCTCCCCAGAGCAAACTTGACCTTGGACCAGCGAGAGTCCTTCCCAGCAAGGCAGAGATGCTGGGCCACACCTGCTTTGTGCTCTTGGGGGAGGGGAGCACTAGCGCCCCACAGAAGCGAGCGCCCCGAGAGCATCCATCTACTAGTTCCCAGAGATGTCAACAGTGCTGGCTGTAGGACAGGCAAGGAGACAGCACTGCCCGAGATGCCAACTTATTCCTCAACTCCCTAGTAAGCCGAGTGTACCAAAGAAGTCACCACACACACATACACACACACACTTACACACATACACACACATACACACACACACTTACACACATACACACATATACACACATACACTTACACACGCACACACACACATACACACACATACACACACACATACACACACATACACACACACTTACACACATACACACACATACACACATACACTTACACACGCACACACTTACACACATACACACATACGCACACTTACACACACACACACACTTACGCACACATACACACATACACACACTTTCGCACACACATGCACACATACACACATGCACACATGCACACATACACACACGCACACATACACACACGCACACACATACACACATGCACACACATACACACATACACACACATACACACATACACACACATACACATACACACACATACACATACACACATGTACACACACACATACACACACCATGCACCAACACAATACATAAATGCACGTACTCACACACACAACGTATATATGTATATATATACCACACACTTAACATTATACAGATATACACACATACATATACACACATACACACTACACACACACACACACACACTGCACTCACACACCACATGCTTACCATTTATAAACACATGAACACACATACGTATACATATTTACCACACATATATGTTTATGCACACACATACCTCACATCCACATACATACCACATATATAGCTCACACATCACACACTGCGCTTATCGCACACATACGTACACATACAAATAAATATACACATACATACCGCACACACTGCATGCATATACTACATACATACACATACGCACACATACGCACACCTGAGTCCAAGGCATGGACAACACTTAGAGACTTCAGGAGGCCGGCTAAGGGTCTGGGCATGTGCGTGTCCAGCCACATTCTTACTGACAGACCAGGACAGAGAATGAAGTAAGACAAGCTTACATTTGCTTTCAGAGAGAGAGATCGACAGAGATGCTAGAAAAGACAAATAAGGAAATATATATCAGCAAACTGTGAATAGATTAAGTATGGTCATAACGCATTTTAATAGAGGATGAGGGAGACAGAGAACACCCTAAATCTCTGTGGAGGGACTTGGAAGAGACCAGAGCGGGTGGGTTGTGATGTGACATCCTCTTGTCACCTCTTTTATGAAGTCATATTGCTCAGAATAGTAAATTTCAGAAGCAACGGAAGCAGCCCCACCCCAAAGCCAGGCTGGTGGCCCCGCTGCAACTGGGAGGCTTGGCGGGTGCTGCTGGCTGCAGAGGGGCAGGTGACTGGCAGGTGCTGCTGGCTGCAGAGGGGCGGGTGACTGGCAGGTGCTGCTGGCTGCAGAGGGGCGGATGCTGCTGGCTACAGAGGGGCGGGTGCTGCTGGCTGCAGAGGGGCAGGTGCTGCTGGCTGCAGAGGGGCGGGTGACTGGCGGTGCCGCTGGCTGCAGAGGGGCAAGTGACTGGTGGTGCTGCTGGCTGCAGAGGGGCAGGTGACTGGCGGTGCTGCTGGCTGCAGTTCTGATGCATGACCCGTACTGTCCCGCTTAGGCTGCCATCTGCAGGAGAGGCGTGCTGGTGGTGCGCCATGGGGAGAGAGTGGACCAGATCTTCGGGAAGTCGTGGCTGCAGCAGTGCTCCACCGCGGACGGTAGGTGGGCTCCAGAAGGACCTGCTCGGGAGCGCGGCAGGGGGCGGCCCATGTGCGTAGGCGGCAGATGGAGATAGCACCCCCCAGCAGAACACGAGCGTGTAGGAGGAGGGGACCCATGGGAGCAGCTCTGTGTCCTCAGGTGGCAACAGATGCCAAAGGTACCACCTGCTGGAACAGCTGCGTTGCTGTGGCCACTGCCACCTCCAGGATCTGAGTCACTTGGGGGTCACTTGGGAGAATGTGAAGGCAGGGCAGAGGGTGCAGAAGGACATCACGTGGGCAATGCGGGACTGCGGATGAGGACCCTCCCTCCGCACACAGCGACGAGTGTCTGCCTGGACCCTGGACTGACCCGCTCAGTGGTCGGGACTTTGCCCTTTTTCTCTAACGAGAGGTCACACTATTTATTGGCATCTAGTCACACGCCTGCTGGAGGTGAGGGGCGAGATTGTGCACAAACAGATCTGAGAAGTCAGGTCTAACCCAACCACGCAGCCTCTGATGGGGGAGCCCGAGAACGCACCCGACCTCTGGTCCTGCATTCGCGGCAGGCGCCTTAGCTAGTGCTGGCCGTCCCCACCAGCAGCAGGTCACATGGACGCCCAGGAAGGTCGACTCCAGCTGCTGACTCCAGCTGCCGTCCAGGTTACTCTCCTCTGTTGCTGCCAGACAGCACGCGCACCCCTTAATGGAGAAAGGGGGGTTTATTTGGCTTACAGTACGTATAGTCCATTATGGTAAAAAAAAAAAAAAAGTGGGGGACATGGAGGGTGGCAAAAGCTAGAGGTGGCTGTCACCATGGAGGCAGAGAGAGTAAGAGCAGTCTGAGAGGAAGCAGGGATGGGCCACGAACCCTCCAGGCCTGTGTCTGTGACCTGCCTTCCTTCAACGCGGCTTCACCTCTCAAGGCGCCTCGACCTTCCCAGTCAGCTGAGGATTCGCGTGTGCGCATGTATGCGCACATATACACGCGCACACACACACACACACACACACACACACACACACACACACACACACACACGAGCCTTTGGCTGACAACATACATTCAAACCACGGCCCGGCTAAGCTTACCCAGCCCTGGAGATGTGTCACGAGGGCCAGGGAAACAAAGACCCCAGGGAAACAAAGACCCCGGGCTTCTGGGGCTCAAACCCAAGTGTTCTGTATCTGAAGAAATGTCTCAGACCCAGCAAAGCAGCATTTGCTTCTTGAACCAGGTCCGTCCACGTCAGAGAACATTCCAGAAACGTCACCATTGACAGTGACTTAGACAAAGGCTCTCCCTAGGAAGGACCCTGGTGCTGGGGGTGTGGGCCCCAATGGTGCCACGCTTGTCTCTGCCGCAGGGCGATACTGCCGGCCAGACCTGAACTTCCCCCGCACCCTTCCCAAGCGGAGCAGCGGCGTCAAAGACTTTGAGAGCGACCCGCCATTGTCGTCTTGCGGAATTTTCCAGTCCAGACTTGCTGGTACGTCTGAGGGCATTCCCGCAGGACGGCAGCCGTAGGGAGCGTCATGAGGGCTGCAGGCGCAGAGCCCCCACGTGCCCTTTGATGCCGCTCCTGGCAATGACGTCAGCTGCTCTGTACAGTGCCCAGGATACGCGGGCACAGAGAAGGTGGGTGAGGGGAGACCAGCAGAGGAAGGAAACTCAACACCCCCCCCCACTGTGGACACGAGGATCCCACTTAGAAACTTAAGAAGCACACCCCTCGCAGATCCCATAATTCTGCTGTGGCTCTGGCTTTGGTTCTTGTTCAGTGGGGGTCTAATATCGGGAGCCCATGAGATCTCTGGCCTTCAGTTTATGAGTTCAGGAAGTTGAGCCTAAAAGGAGAGACAAGCGCTCCAGACTCTGGCTGGTTGGCTGAGGGGACGCACTAGACTCCCACGCCCTGGGGGGACAGGCGGGGACTTTCCCGCCAGCTCTCTGGAGTGGAACACTGTGCTCACAGAGCCCCTGACTCAGGCTACTAAAGAGAGGACGGCCGTTGTGCTGCGACCTGGTGTGAACCGGCCGCACACAGCCCAGCAGGGCCCTGTGTCCCTAGGGTGGCGTGGTCTACGAACCACGCACGGAGGGCCACACGAGCCTATGTGTGTGCTTTGGCCTTCGTGCCCAAAGCCTCCCCGAGGTGACGCAGAACTTTCAGTGTGTGTGTTGGGAGCAGCTGGGAACGGGGGTCCGCGGGTGCTGTGTGTCCAGGCTGCTGCAACAGCGCCAGAGCCTGGGGCGACCACACGGATGGCTGGAAGCCCGGGTCAGGATGCCAGCTGTGGCTTCCTTCTGAGGCCATGAGCGAGACCCGGCCTTTTCCTGGGGCTCAGGGCATCTTCACCAGGTCTCCACACTACGCCGTTCTGAATTTCTTTCTATATCCAACTTTCTCCTTTTAGAACTCCTCAGACGTATTGCAGTAGAGCCCACTGCATCTTAGCTCAATTATAGTCATCCTTTGGTATGCTTGAGTGATGGGTCCCAGACCCCCTCCAACACGGTACAAAATCCAGGGGTGCCAAGTCATTATGCCAATGACATAATCTTTGCCCGAAGCGCATATGCACCTCCGCACATGCCCTTCTCCAGATGACTTAGGGTGCCCCGGATGACACAGACACCAGGCACCGTTGTTACCTTCTCTTTAGAGAGACAATGATCACAGGAAAAAATCTGCACCTATTGAAGGATTCTTCTGACAGCACCAAGCCCTGTTGGCTGAACCTTTGGATGCAGATCTCTTGCGATAGGAGGAACAGGATGCAGACCCAAGCCTGTCCTTCTCGGGGGGGGGGGGGGGGGGGGCGGACACCATTCCACCCATGACAGGTCCCGGGCTTCCCTAGCTTTGTCGTCTGGCATGGGCTCCCGGGTCACCCCATGGTCGCTCTGTGGGTCTGTGGGTTTGTTGTATTCCAAGATGCAATGGAGAACAGCCCACGTGCCAAGTGCATCTCACTTCAAATCCCCCCATTTCTGTGATCGCCTCCTTCTTGCTTCACAGTGTAGTGCAGCCCCAAGAGCAACTGGTTGGCCCAGTCATAGATTCCAGCATGCAAAGATGTATACAGCCAAGGCCAGAGCTTTGGGCGTGCTCAGCTGAGGCCGGGGCCGGGGGAACCCCACACAGGCCTATACAGCTGAGGCCGGGGCTGGGGAGTACCCAGGGAGGATCCCCCTGCCCGCCCCACGGAGCTCTCACCCAGCCGGGCTGACGTAGGACGAACGTTCCCCACCTGCTGTGTTCCAGGCGACGCCCTGCTGGACAGCGGCATCAGGGTCACTGCCGTCTTCGCCTCCCCAGCCCTGCGCTGTCTGCAGACAGCCAAGCTCATCCTGGAAGGTGGGTGAGATCCCCAGCTAGCCTTCCCAGCGCCTGGACCGTGCAGCTGCTCTCCACAAGGACCTGGGGGGCGGCAGAACGGGATGTAAACAAGGGGTGGCCACATTAAACCAAAGGCAGCTAGGAACCAGCCCTCGGAGCTTCTGGAAGAAGCGAATGAGCACTCAGCCCAGGAGGCCAGAGCCGTGGGGCCACGGGAACTGGTGTGACGCGGCCGGGCCTGCGGCACGCTGCCTTGTGACGCCCTGCTGCGAGCGTCTCAGCACCGGGAGGGACGTTCACGAGCCCTGAGCGTTGGGCTGCTGCGCTGGCTAGAGCCAAGGAGCGGCAATCTTCTGCCCCTCTCCCTGCCCGTCCTGCCCGCGGAGGAGCCGTCCAGGTTCTGCCAGGCGCACCTGTGTCTGTCACCAGCTTCCACCACAGCAAAGCGGTGCCTGCCCAGAAGACAGCAGGAGGCGGGCGCCCTGCCCCCCGTCTGATCCCACTGATACCCCCCCCCCACCAACCACTTCTAAGAGAAGAGATGGCCTTTCGGTCAGATGTAAATGTTTAAGAAGGGCAAACTTTGAAGAACCAGAACGTTCCAGAAGAAGTTTCCCACCCAGTCCTCACTGCTTTCTAGCTATCAAATGTCCATAAGGCCGTCGCATCATTAATGTCATCTGTGATTTGCCACGCCCTCACTGGTGTGCTCCCAGGCTCCGCTGAGGATGAGGATGATGCGGCCCCCGTCTGTGGCATCTCCCTAGCTAAGGGGGCGTGTAGCCTCCTGACAGTGTGTTCTCACTGCTGGATTCCTCCTACCCCGAGAGTGTGGGGCTCAGAATGGCAACCCCACAATACTTGCCAGAGAGCCCCCCTCAAGGTCCTTGCTCACATGCACGCTCAGGTCGGCCGGGGGGGGGGCGCTTTACGGTTTCTGGCGATAATTACCGCTGTTCTCTGTCGAACCCAGAACTCAAGCTGGAGAAGACACTTCCGATAAGAGTGGAGCCCGGAATCTTCGAGTGGACCAAGTGGGAGGCCAGCAAGGCCAACCCCGACCTTCATGACCTTGGAGGACCTGAGAGAGGCAAACTTCAACATCGACCCTCACTACAGGTAGGCGCCCACCAGCTCCTGCCTCCGAGGCCTTTATGGTTCTTGTGAGAAAGTCCGTTGCCTGTCCAAGGGGCTGCTGCAGCGGGGGCCCTACGGAGGGGGAAGCGGGTGGGTCATGCTCCTAATACGAATTTGTGCTAAAATGGCTCCGGGTGCCGTCTGGCTATGCCAACCTAACAAGGTTCCCAGAGAAGGCAGCTACAGCGATCACGCGTCACCTAGGGGTACAGCAGGCTGGGCACACCGACCACCCAGGCAGGGTGGGGTATTCTTGCAAACCCACCCTGTAAGAATGGACGCAGGTCTCTAACTACACAGGCCTTGTCACAGAGAGGGTGCAAAGGAGCCTGACTTAGTTTTATGAGGGGGATGTCTTTGTCCTTCCCCCATAGTGACTGTCCAGGTAGACTAAGCTGCAGGGCTCCAGCCGATACCCATGCTGCAGACAACAGCTCTTGGCCAGCATGGAGCACACCCGGAGCCTCTGCCTACGGGGGCCCGCGAGCCCTCTTGGGCAGGCCGGCAGGAGATGGCCGTCCCTGCCAGCACGCTCCTAGCCCCTGGAAGGTTCCGGGGTGACTGTTCCTCTCTCCACCTTTCAGGCCTGCGTTCCCCCCGCTGCTCCCTCATGCCAGGGCGAGAGCTATGACCAGTACGTGCACAGGTGTGCCGTGAGCATGGCCAGATCGTCAGCACCAGCCTACAGAATGGTGAGCCCACACAGGCACAGAGAGCAGCCGCCTCGGGCTTCCCTGGAGATGGGAAAGGGCCGATGGCTTGACTGTCATGTCGGACCGCTCCACCCCCTTCTCCTGCCTGCCATGGCAGGAAGTGGGCACACAGATGCACACTCCGTGCCCCCAGGCCCTGGGGTCCCCATCCCAGGCTTTGTGCCCATGACCCCGCAAGCCAGTCCTACACAACCAGTGTCCAAATGACTCGATGTAACTTTCGGGGACCAAGAACCAGAAAGTGACAGGGAGATGTAGCACCAACTTCTGGGGCGCATAAAGGGTGGGACCATGGCCCATCTGCCCGACCACCATCCTCTCCCCCTCCCCCAGCTTGGGTTGGTGTGGCATGACTTACACTCGGAGATGCCCTCCCTCCCGCACACCTTTCTCGCTGTCTGGAGCAGCGTGTCACCCGAGGGGCTCTGTGAACTCTGAGATGCTGCTCCCTCTTATCTGAAGTGAGAGGCAGCTCAGAATCGTGGTGATAAGCCCTGGGATAATTCTCAAGGGATCGGATCAGGCTGGGTGGCAGCCACCACCGCAGCCCGTGATTGACAAGACCCAGGCAGCCAGCCATGAGAGGGCTGGCTCAGATCACCAGACCCATTCCCTGAGCCGGCCCCACGAAGAGAGGTGGAGCCCCCTGACGACTGCATGCAAAGAGAGCCGTTAGCGGAGCATCGCAGCTCACCACTACCCTTACCTCTTGGGGCTCAGGACATCACAAGCATTTATATCCCAGTCATGCTGGGGGTCCCCCATCTCGTGCAAGGTACCCCTGCGTGTGATCTGACCTGAGGTGTCTGTCCACAGTGGGGGTCACCCTCATCGTGAGCCACGGCTCAGCGCTGGACTCCTGCACCGGCCGCTCCTCGGACTGCCACCCCGAGAGTGTGGAGATTTTGCTCAGCTGGTGAGAAAGGTGTGTGTCCCACAGGCCAAGCAGGTGTGCAGGGCAGGAGGCGGCTCCACACCCCCTTATCAGCATGCAAACGTGTCGGCCCAACCTGGGACCCCTGGGACGTGCCCCCCCCCCGCTACTGGGAGCACATCCTCAGGGGACAGGCCAGTCCTCCTGGTCACCCTGGTCCTTTGCTGCCCATATCAAAGACGAGCTGTGGATCTGCTTAAAGTCCGTTCATAGTCTATTTCCCTGCAACTCCAGTACCAAAAAGCAACCAAATAGACAAACAAAAGAAATATTCCCGGGTTCAGAAGGCCGAGTAGCAATTTGGACAAGGAAAAGGGGCTTTCTGGCTTCCCCTGGGGACCTGGGACAAAAAGAAGCTCCCAGCCGCTTGCCTCTGAGTCACTGTCCAGAACACACTGGCAGCTGCCAGCCGCAGGGTGCTGACGGGATGTGTGCGTCCCTAGGGCAAGGTAGGAGGCGAGTGTGTAGGTCAAGATGACACGCGTTGGATAACCATGCTGAGCGTCCCCCAGCGGGACAGAAGGGGGCGCGTCCAGGCCACCAGCAGGCAAGCTCAGCTTAGACACCCCCACTTCTCCCCTGGAGACCCCCTCAGAGTTGGGCTCGCCCGTGGCATCTGTTTTTCTCCTTTTCCTCCTCCTCCTTCTCCTCTTCCTCCTCCTCATTTTCTTCCTTCTCCCTCTTCTTCCTCCTCCTCTTCTTCCTCTTCTATCTCCTCTTATTCCTTTTCTTCCTCCTCCTCTTCTTCTTCCTTCTCCTATTCCTCTTCCTTTTCCTCCTCTTTCGTCTTCTCTTCTTCCCCCTCTTTCTCTTCTTCCTCCTCCTCCTCCTTTCTTCTCCCTTTAGTGTTTCTTAAATCAGTCACCCCTGCGGAGGAAGGTCCTCTAGGGCGCTCACCTGCACCCAGACCTTCGCCCACTAAGCTTCAATAGCACCTCCATCCTACATTGCGACAAACCTCACCCAAGGGAAGTCCCCGTGGTTAGCTGAATGACAGATGGTGTTGGCTCTGCAGGGCGTGGCCAGCCGGTCTTCGCTCTCATCCCTCCACAACACAGGGACATTTCAGGAGACTTGAGAGCAACCCGGAAGCTGACTGACTTGTAACAGGACCGTTGGTTTACCTCTGTTCTAGATTCCGTCTCTGGGAATGTGCTTCTGTGAGCAGAACAAGGAGGAAGGCAAGTGGGAGCTGGTGGACCCCCCTGTAAGGACGCTGACACACGGGGCCAACTCAGCCTTCAGCTGGCGGAACTGGATCTCGGGCAGCTGAGCCGGTCGTAACACATTCCACCTCCGCAGAATGCGCTGAGCGCGGAGGCACCACGACTTGAAGAAGCACAGAAGCCACTTTGGTGTTCCGGAAAGTTCTGCCCGCCCTCCCACTGCGGGCCGGCACAGGACATCACACACGCTGGCATGGAAGCAAACGAGGACGCTTCAGCTTCCAGGACTGACGACACGCCACCCACACTGGGGATGCAGCCCCTTTACTTCATGTGTGCCTAAGAGTGATCCCCAGACATCTTTCCTTTTCCTATTTCAGTCACTCGTGTGTGTGTGTGTGTGTGTGTGTGTGTGTGTGTGTGTGTGTGATGCACATGAGTGTGAGTGTACACATGGATGTGTGTATGTGTGTAGACCAGAAATCGTGTCCGAGCGCTGCTCTGGTCCTTGCAGGGTCCTGGGGATCTGAACTCAGGTCCTCATGCTTGCAGGGCAAACACATTACCCACTGAGCTGTCTCTCCAGCCGCGCCTCGGTCGCTCTTTCCCCTGAAAGAGGCGCGGTCTTCACTAAAGCGGCGTCACAGGCCAGCAGAGCAAAGCGGGTCACTGCTATGCGGTGGTGTTGTGTCCTCGTTGTTGAGACAGCTCCCTGAGCACAGCCCAGAACTGTGACGCCCAAGCGTCTCCCACACCTCCGAGGTCAGCGAGTCTGCAGTGGGCTGGGGGGCTGGCCTCCTCTGCAGGCTCTAGGGGACCCATTCCAGTTCTTCCAGCATCTAACAGTGTCTGTGCTTCCCATTGTAATATTAAAATATTCTAATATGTGTCAAGTCAACTTCAGGGTAGTACTGGAGCATCCCCCAGTCTCTGTCTCTGATTCTCTCTCCACAGCCCTCCTTCCAGGTCACACGCCGTCTTCCTCGGGCCCTTTGCCTCCCTCTCATGCCATGATGCCATGATGCCACAGGGCATCCTTAGTGACCACATCTGCAAAGTCCCTTCAGCCATGAAGTCCACATGTTCACATCCCATGATTGAGGAGCATCTGTGCAGTCAGTCTTCAGCCTGCCCAGCCCCCTGTCCTTCCCATCACATGGGGCCATTGTACAATGATCCAGGTGAAAAGGTTTCACACACATCACATACACACATACATACACACACACACATACACACCATATACACTATATACACACACATGTATACACACACATTTACACGCCACACACACATACATACTACACACACATACAAACCACACACACTGTCACATACATATTCACACACACGCTCACACACGCTCCGTCCTTCTCCTTTTCTTCCCGCCGTGAGGAGTGAAGGCATGCGCTTTCCCACCTAACAGAGTCGGGCCTGCAGCCCGGGGGGGGGGGATCTCTGCGAGGTACGAGCCCACTGGTGGCTCTGGCTCCGAGGACAGTGGTTCTCCCACTGCTGTCCTCCCACCCCTCAGATCACCCCGTCCCCGCCTGCAGCCCCTGTCCCCACAGCCTGTACGCAAAAGCCTTCAACTTTGGTCAAACCCCACCATGCTGCACCTCAAATCAGGGGCTTTGCTTCTCCACCAGCCGCATGTTCCACGTTCTGGCGGCTGCGTGGAAGGAGGGGTGGAAGCAGGAAGGAATGGAGGAGAAGGAAGACGAGGGAGGGAAGGGAGGAGAGAAGAATTCTAGCCCTTTCCCTGCTCTCCGTGACCCACGGGTGTTTCCGTGCTCACTGGAGCCATCTGCTGGCACCATCTGGGAAGGACCCCTTGAGACCCCGCCAGGCCCCTCCTACTGGTTGGCAGAGGGTGGGGGGAGACACACCCTGGAAGAAACAACACTGCGGTGGTCGCCCTCACCGCAGAGGTGGGGGGAGGGGTGCAGTTCTACCCCTAGGGTCCTTAGGGTCTCAGCATCCGTCACCTGACTCTGGACAGACAGAAGGTAAGAAGAGAATGAGGAAGAGCCACCCCGAGCTGCCTGGCTTCCCACGGGTGTGAGACAGTTTTGGGGCCACCAAGCGAGGCCCTGACCTCTGACAAACACGTCAGGGAAAGGGGGGTCACCAGTATTCTTCACTTGGCCTCATTAGAAGCGAGTCTGAGATTTGTAAGGATTCCCGTGGGCACGAGTCATGGGCTGACTGTGCCTCTCTCCCTGTGAAGTCCAGCCAGCAGACAGTCCCCGGGGATCGCAGGTTGGAAATGAGGAAAATGACCTTATCCAAGCACAGCCCAGAAGCCAGAGCTGGCAGAAGCCAGAGCTGGCCCGGGCTCCTGGGAGAGGCTGGAGAAGAACCTGGGGGGCTGAGGTCCCCTACCCCCACCCAGGAATGAGGGAGACAAGCTGCTGTCTCTAGATTGTGACCAAAGTTCCTGACCCCAGTGATCCAGGGCGAGATGTGTTTGCAGACAGGATCTTTGAGAAGCAGCTGAGATGAGCCCAATCCAGTCTGACTGTGTCCTGGTAGGAGCTCAGAGCACTTGGGGTGCTCGGGACTGTGAGGTCTCAGGGAGCAGACGGCCCCAGAGGAAGCAGGCCTGCCACACTACGCACTAAACTCCAGACTCCAGGACATGAGAAAATGAAGTTCCTACTGTGTGGGCTGGCTGGTCTGCAGACTGTGTGTAGTGCCACAGGAAGCCACAAAAAGCACTGGCCAAGGTATGCTAGCGGCCACTCCAGGAAAGAACTGTGCTTGGGCGCCTCAGATCTGGTCCCAGGAGCAGGAAGCTGTGGCCTGAGGCTGGTGGGCCGTGGACAAGAGGCAGAACATTTCACAAGGCAAGGAACACAAGCCGCCTCAGACACCACAAACCTGGTGGACTCTGACCGGGGGCAAAGGTCACTCCCTGTGTGGTCTTGTATTGTGCACGGAAGTAGCAGATGTTCTTAGCAGTGGAATTTCTCAGCCAAGCCAGGGCGAGGCAGACGCTTCCAGCTCCAGGCCTGGTTAAGCCGTCCAGACTCTGGTCTGGTTGCTCTTTGAAACGCAAATGCAAGTAGCTCCTGGCTGCATTGTTTGTACCAAGGCGGCGATCAGCCAAGGCGGGGCTGGAACCTCACTTCGGGCTGTGTTAGTGCATATGTGCTGGCTGGGATTGCCAGCGCTCCTGGATCCGCTCCACCCTGCCCCCGCGGCACACACAGCCTGTCCCCGGAGACTGCCTGCCAGCTCGTAGCAGCCATCCTGCAAGGGCGGGAAACAGCACCACCTGGGACTTGACGAAATTGCCTAAAACAGGGCCTTCCACGCCCCGCACAAGAAATCATGCTCCGCAAAGGTCAAACAGAGATTGTTTTAATCAGAAATTTGAAGTAATGTTCTTTAAAAAGAAAAACAGCTTAAGCATGATTCCTGGAAAGAGCCAGCTGCAGGTGACAGCTTTCAGGGACCCCTGACCTGTCCCCAGCTTGTGTCCTCTCTCCTGCTCTGCTCCCAGCACCTGTGAGCTGGAAGAGAAGTGCCTGGACCTCAGGCCCAGAGACAGGACCATCAAGGAAGAATGCGCTGAGTCAAACATCTCCACACGCATGCACACACCACATGCACACCTAACACACACATACATGCACATACACCACACATGCACACATGCCAAATACACACATGTAAAACCTACCATAAACACATGCATACCCACCCACATATATATATATACACAAGCACACATGCAGGTACATATATTGCACACATGTTGACAACACATGAACACTTATTAAGCATACACATGTACACACATACTGCGTGCATATGCACACATATACACATATGCACACACCACACGTAGTGTACATACATATACATACCATGTATATATACATGCACATATATGAATGTCACACATGTATATGCACATACCATACATATATGTCCACGCATGCACACATACCTACATGCGCGTGGACACATATACACACATGTGTACATATACATGAACACAAAAAAACTTAAGACTCAAAAATCAAATTCAACTTCAAATGACTGCAAAGCAGGGGGAACCCTCCAGCATTTTTTAAAGTAATATAATAAAACTTAGTACCAAAAACCAAAACTTCAATGCCAACCATGTAGTCAGTTAATAGACGAGAATCTCAGCTTGGAGCAACAAGGACCACATGGAACCTGCTGTACTGTCCTTACAGAACAGTGACAGCCATTGGCACACACAGGCGTGTATAGAGGCACACACAGGAGAACACAGAAACACACAGGACCACACACAGGAACACATACAGTTACACACACAAGAGCACACACAGAAGCATACACAGAAGCACATGGGAGCACACACAGGAACACACAGGAGCACACAGGAGCACACACAGAAGCACATAGGAGCACACAGGAGCACACAGGACACACAGAAGCACACAAGAGCACACACAGGAGGACACACAGGGGCACACACAGGAACACACAGGAGCACACACAGGAACACACAGGAACACACAGGAGCACACAGGAGCACACACAGGAACACACAGGAGCACACACAGGAACACACAGGAACACACAGGACACACAGGAGCACACAGGAGCACACACAGGAACACACAGGAGCACACACAGGAACACACAGGAGCACACAGGAGCACACAGGAGCACACAGGAGCACACAGGAACACACAGGAGCACACACAGGAACACACAGGAGCACACACAGGAACACACAGGAACACACAGGAGCACACACAGGAACACACACAGGAACACACGGAGCACACACAGGAACACACAGGAGCACACAGGGCACACACAGAAGCACATAGGAGCACACAGGAGCACACAGGACACACAGAAGCACACAAGAGCACACACAGGAGGACACACAGGGGCACACACAGGAGCAAACAGGAGCACACACAGGATACACAGGAGCACACACAGGAGCACACAGGGGCACACACAGGAACACACAGGAGCACACACAGGAACACACAGGAGCACACAGGAGCACACACAGGAACACACAGGAGCACACACAGGAACACACAGGAACACACAGGAGCACACAGGAGCACACAGGAAAACACAGGAGCACACACAGGAACACACAGGAACACCACAGGAGCACACAGGAGCACCCAGAACACACAGGAGCACACACAGGAACACACAGGAGCACACACAGGAACACACAGGAACACACAGGAACACACAGGAGCACACAGGGAGCACACACAGGAACACACAGGAGCACACACAGGAACACACAGGAACACACAGGAGCACACAGGAGCACACAGGAGCACACAGGAACACACAGGAGCACACACAGGAACACACAGGAGCACACACAGGAACAACACAGGAACACACAGGAGCACACACAGGAACACACACAGGAACACACAGGAGCACACACAGGAACACACAGGAGCACACAGGGCACACACAGAAGCACATAGGAGCACACAGGAGCACACAGGACACACAGAAGCACACAAGAGCACACACACAGGAGGACACACAGGGGCACACACAGGAGCAAACAGGAGCACACACAGGATACACAGGAGCACACACAGGAGCACACAGGGGCAACACACAGGAACACACAGGAGCACACACAGGAACACACAGGAGCACACAGGAGCACACACAGGGAACACACAGGAGCACACACAGGAACACACAGGAACACACAGGAGCACACAGGAGCACACACACGAACACACAGGAGCACACAAAGGAACACACAGGACACACAGGAGCACACAGGAGCACACAGGAGCACACAGAACACACAGGAGCACACACAGGAACACACAGGAACACACAGGAGCACACAGGAGCACACAGGAGCACACAGGAACACACAGGAGCACACACAGGAACACACAGGAGCACACACAGGAACACACAGGAACACACAGGAGCACACACAGGAACACACAGGAGCACACACAGGAACACACAGGAGCACACAGGGGCACACACAGAAGCACATAGGAGCACACAGGAGCACACAGGACACACAGAAGCACACAAGAGCACACACAGGAGGACACACAGGGGCACACACAGGAGCAAACAGGAGCACACACAGGATACACAGGAGCACACACAGGAGCACACAGGGGCACACACAGGAACACACAGGAGCACACACAGGAACACACACAGGAACACACAGGAGCACACACAGGAACACACAGGAGCACACAGGGGCACACACAGAAGCACATAGGAGCACACAGGAGCACACAGGACACACAGAAGCACACAAGAGCACACACAGGAGGACACACAGGGGCACACACAGGAGCAAACAGGAGCACACACAGGATACACAGGAGCACACACAGGAGCACACAGGGGCACACACAGGAACACACAGGAGCACACACAGGAACACACAGGAGCACACAGGAGCACACACAGGAACACACAGGAGCACACACAGGAACACACAGGAACACACAGGAGCCCACAGGAGCACACACAGGAACACACAGGAGCACACACAGGAACACACAGGAACACACAGGAGCACACAGGAGCACACAGGAGCACACAGGAACACACAGGAGCACACACAGGAACACACAGGAGCACACACAGGAACACACAGGAACACACAGGAACACACAGGAGCACACAGGAGCACACACAGGAACACACAGGAGCACACACAGGAACACACAGGAACACACAGGAGCACACAGGAGCACACAGGAGCACACAGGAACACACAGGAGCACACACAGGAACACACAGGAGCACACACAGGAACACACAGGAACACACAGGAGCACACACAGGAACACACACAGGAACACACAGGAGCACACACAGGAACACACGAGGAGCAACACAGGGGCACACACAGAAGCACATAGGAGCACACAGGAGCACACAGGACACACAGAAGCACACAAGAGCACACACAGGAGGACACACAGGGGCACACACAGGAGCAAACAGGAGCACACACAGGATACACAGGAGCACACACAGGAGCACACAGGGGCACACACAGGAACACACAGGAGCACACACAGGAACACACAGGAGCACACAGGAGCACACACAGGAACACACAGGAGCACACACAGGAACACACAGGAACACACAGGAGCACACAGGGGCACACACAGAAGCACATAGGAGCACACAGGAGCACACAGGACACACAGAAGCACACAAGAGCACACACAGGAGGACACACAGGAGCACACACAGGAGCAAACAGGAGCACACACAGGATACACAGGAGCACACACAGGAACACACAGGAGCACATAGGAACACACAGGAGCACACAGGAGCACACACAGGAACACACAGGAGCACACACAGGAACACACAGGAGCACACAGGAACACACAGGAACACACAGGAGCACACAGGAGCACACACAGGAACACACAGGAACACACAGGAGCACACACAGGAACACACAGGAGCACACAGGAACACACAGGAGCACACACAGGAACACACAGGAGCACACAGGAGCACACACAGGAACACACAGGAGCACACACAGGAACACACAGGAACACACAGGAACACACAGGAGCACACAGGAGCACACACAGGAACACACAGGAGCACACACAGGAACACACAGGAACACACAGGAGCACACAGGAGCACACACAGGAACACACAGGAGCACACACAGGAACACACAGGAGCACACACAGGAACACACAGGAACACACAGGAGCACACACAGGAACACACACAGGAACACACAGGAGCACACACAGGAACACACAGGAGCACACAGGGGCACACACAGAAGCACATAGGAGCACACAGGAGCACACAGGACACACAGAAGCACACAAGAGCACACACAGGAGGACACACAGGGGCACACACAGGAGCAAACAGGAGCACACACAGGATACACAGGAGCACACACAGGAACACACAGGAGCACATAGGAACACACAGGAGCACACAGGAGCACACACAGGAACAACACAGGAGCACACACAGGAACACACAGGAACACACAGGAGCACATAGGACACACAGGAGCACACAGGAGCACACAACAGGAACACACAGGAGCACACACAGGAACACACAGGAGGCACACAGAACACACAGGAACACACAGGAGCACACAGGAGCACCACAGGAACACACAGGAACAGCACAGGAGCACACACAGGAACACACAGGAGCACACAGGAACACACAGGAGCACACACAGGAACACACAGGAGCACACACAGGAACACACAGGAGCACACAGGAGCCACACAGGAGCCACACAGGAGGACACAGGAGCACACACAGGAACACACAGGAGCACACAGGAGCACACAGGAGCACACACAGGATACACAGGAGCACACACAGGAACACACAGGAACACACAGGAGCACATAGGAACACACAGGAGCACACACAGGAACACACAGGAGCACACAGGAACACACAGGAGCACACACAGGAACACACAGGAGCACACACAGGAACACACAGGAACACACAGGAGCACACAGGAGCACACACAGGAACACACAGGAGCACACACAGGAACACACAGGAGCACACACAGGAACACACAGGAACACACAGGAACACACAGGAGCACACACAGGAACACACAGGAGCACACACAGGAACACACAGGAGCACACACAGGAACACACACAGGAACACACAGGAGCACACACAGGAGCACACACAGGAACACACAGGAGCACACACAGGAACACACAGGAACACACAGGAGCACACACAGGAAAACACAGGAGCACACAGGAGCACACACAGGAGCACACAAGGAGCACACACAGGAACACACAGGAGCACACAGGAGCACACAGGAGCACACACAGGAACACACAGGAGCACACAGGAGCACACAAGGAACACACAGGAGCAACAGGAGCACACACAGGAGCACACAGGAGCACACAGGAGCACACACAGGAACACACAGGAGCACACAGGAGCACACAGGAGCACACACAGGAACACAGGAGCACACAGGAGCACATACAGGAGCACACACAGGAGCACACAGGAGCACACACAGGAGCACACAGGAGCACACACAGGAGCACACAGGAGCACACAGGAGCACATACAGGAGCACACAGGAACACACAGGAGCACACACAGGAACACACAGGAGCACACACAGGAACACACAGGAGCACACACAGGAACACACAGGAGCACACACAGGAACACACACAGGAACACACAGGAGCACACACAGGAACACACAGGAGCACACACAGGAGCACACACAGGAACACACAGGAGCACACAGGAGCACACACAGGAAAACACAGGAGCACACAGGAGCACACACAGGAACACACAGGAGCACACACAGGAACACACAGGAGCACACAGGAGCACACAGGAGCACACAGGAGCACACACAGGAGCACACAGGAGCACACAGGAGCACACACAGGAACACACAGGAGCACACAGGAGCACACACAGGAGCACACAGGAGCACACAGGAGCACACACAGGAGCACACACAGAAGCACACACAGGAGCACACAGGAGCACACACAGGAGCACACAGGAGCACACACAGGAACACACACAGGAGCACACAGGAGCACACACAGGAACACACAGGAGCACACACAGGAACACACAGGAGCACACAGGAGCACACAGGAGCACACACAGGAACACACAGGAGCACACAGGAGCACATACAGGAGCACACACAGGAGCACACAGGAGCACACAGGAGCACACAGGAACACAGGAGCACACAGGAGCACACACAGGAGCACACGAGCACACACAGGAACACACAGGAACACACAGGAGCACACACAGGATACACAGGAGCACACAGGAGCACACAGAGCACACAGGAACACACAGGAGCACACAGGAACACACAGGAGCACACACAGGAACATACAGGAGCACACACAGGGGCACACAGGGGCACACAGGAACCCACAGGTGTTGGGCCTGCCCAGGATTTGCCCCAGGGCATGGCCGAGCACATGAGACTAAGGATGGCGCTGAGGGAAGGGTCTTGGGCGTGACCTGAGCACTTCACAGAGAGCCCTAATTGGCTTTCAGGTGTCTACCTGCCCTCTGTGCTGATTGACATTGAACTTGACCATTAGTATGTATTGATCTGTGACACAACTGGAAGCCTGTTTCGCACCTTGGTGGCCTGTTGTCTATAAAAGTTCCTTTTCTCCCCCCAATGAACTGAGATCTGCTTCTGACAATCTCCCCATTCCGTGCCGAGTCTCTGGGGGTGGAGGCGGAGGTGGGGACGGCTGGAACCTGCTTTCATCACAGCCAGCAGCTGTGTGTTTGAGTGAATGGATGCGTGAGCGGGAACCGGTTCCCACAAGTGGCGACTACGAAGGGACACTTCTGAAATCGGACGAAGCTAAGCAGGCTTCGGGGTAAATGAACATTTGGGAAATATGGGGAACTCAACGTGCAGACTGGACCCAGTGCCATCAGCATTCAAGTCCATATTAAGAGTCGCAGGTTTGACATTTCTGATCCAGGCATTGCCAGGGTGTGGGAATTGACTCTTGAGTTGGCTCCGTGGGCTCGGGCCACCAACATATTTTCATGGGACACGTGGAAAAAAATAGAAGGTCTAGCCAGAGAGCGAGAAAAAAATCATAATATGCTGTCTTCCGTGGAATTTATTCCACAATTTCTGCGCTCAAGATGGCTTTCCTTCCCAACCCAATTCAGCCCACACTGGAGCAAACGGTGCAGGTAGAGGGAGGGGCCAGAGCCGTTCAGGAGCGCGGCTCCAGGGGGGTTGGAGTCAACAAGCTGTCCCGGGCACCCTGCAGGGGGCTCTGCCATCGAGCTACGTGGGTCTGGGGTACAGGGGGACAGAGAAGCTGCTATGTATGGGGACGCCAAATGGCATGGGCTCACTGAGCCGGGGCTGGGCGGACATTCTGCCGGACCGTGGCAGGGTGCAGGAAACCATGGGGATGGTGGGCATGCCTGCTGTTTAGAGGATGATAACCCATCACTGTGCCAATGCTGAGAACGTTACACAGAGTTGTGGGCTGCGACGGGTGTGCGGTACCGGTACCGAAGCCGCTACCAGCGACGGTGAAGAGACTGCACGCGGCTGCAGTGGGGCAACACATGGGGATATGGTACCATGTGGCAGGGGAGCCGTACACGGCTGCGACGAGGCTGCGCACAGCCAGGGACAGAGGTTCGCAGAAGTGGACCGGCACGTGGGCCGGCATGCGGGGACAAGCCGATGCCTGAGGGAGCAAAGCTTCCCATTTAGGAGGGCCATGAGGACCAGCAGCTTGGTGAGGAAGGGCAGGGCCTGCTCCGAGAGCCCAGAAAGGATGTGGGAAAATCACGCGAGAAAGTGCCCTGCTCCCTTTATCAAAGGGAAGAGGGTAGGAGCGCTCAGAGAACAGGGAGTGGTCCCCTGTATCCAGATTTAACTCTGCTAGGGAGAGAAAAGGATGGAGAAGGATTAGAAGGAGACCCACCTCCACACTCCATAACAAAAATCCATCCTGATTCTGCGCCTGGCACACTGGGCCCCGCCAGGCTAGGGCAGGGAACCCAGGGCTGGAGCCCACGCATGCTGAGGCGTATCAAGTACAAGCCTATCCTGCTAACTTAAATCCAGGGTCCTACAGGGCTGGAGAGGTGGCTCAGGGGTTAAGCTCCGCCTTGCAGGCAGAAGGTCCTGATTTCAGATCCCAGATTCCACGTATAGACGCCAGGCGGAAGCGGAGGCGGCCTGCGCTTCTGGTCCTGGTAGGGCGGAGCCTGTGGAATCCCGGGCGGAGGAGGTGGAGGCGTCCATGGTGGTTCGCGAATTCGTCCGTGGTTCTACACAGACACAGACACACACACAGACACACACACACACACACACACACACACGCGCGCACATACACACGCACATGCACACAGTTGAAAAAAAAAAAATCCAGGGTCCTACAGTGTGGGATCCTTGGGAAGCAAAAGATTTAAAAGAATTAAAGTGGGCCATGCTAGAGGATGGTCCAAATTCTCCCTGGGTTGAGGCCCTCCTTCAAGATCTAGCTCACCAACCCAGTACTACTAAGGACTGGATGGATATGGCCAAAGCGGTGCTCCCCAGTCCCACATTCATTAAGTGGGCAACACTATTTAGGAAAGAATGTGGGGTCCAGCAGGCAGCCATGGAAACCCCATACCAAGACCAAGTCCACTTGACAGGTTTAGCAGCATGGAAAAAGCTAAATGAAGGTCCTTCTGAAGTGCCTTTAGCAGGCGTTATGCAAAAACTGGGTGAGACCCTCCCCTAGTTTCATTGACCAGGTGGAAAAAAGCCTCCATAGTAAACTTCCCCAGGCCAAATATGCTAAATTGCTGGTATGGGAAGGAATGAATGGGGACCACAAATAGTGTTCAGGTCTTAAGGAGAGATCCATGGGCACCTGGATTATTGCTTCACAGGATGTGGGGACTCAAAAACACCAGAGTCAGACACTCGCTGTGGCCCTGGAGACACAGACAAAGGCACTGGCCGACACCCAGCCTGCAGGGCCAAGAGGGGAGGGGAAACAATGGGGTTTGTTTTCATCGTGGCCAGGTGGGACATTTCAGAAGGGAGTGTCTCCAGGGTGAGGAAGGGAAGCCAAGGGAGGTAGGAGGGGCTAAGCCCCTACAACTCCATGCCCTAGGTGCCGCAGAGGGCTTCATTGGAGAAGAGACTATAGATCAAAATTCAATCTTGAGGACAAGCCATTGTTAAAAGAAATCACCAACATTTGAAGGCCCAATTACAAAAACAAAAAGGGGGAGTAAGCCCCCACCAGCAGCTGGGGTTGCTATTATTTACCATCGACGTTTTAAATTCTAAATTTTACAGAAGGACAACTTAAATTGAGGTTCCAAAGACACTGGGAAGCCTGTCTACCTAGCTTTCTGACAGGAAACTATCCATGGTGTGCTCAAGGAAGATGTTAATAGTGATCCTTATAAGCCTGATTGATACCTTGCCTGGATGGAGTCAATCTGGGTTTGACCTAACATCTAGAAAAATGCTCAGCATATCTTTCAGCAGCGCTCCATTCAAAGACCACGCTACAGGCGCCTATGGCCCTTGAACATCCCTGCCACGCCCCCGAAAAGTCACCTGCTGCCATGCCTGGTGCTGATGCCAACCTGTCTTCTCCGCCATATGCATGACTCCTGCCCAGTGGAAAAATCTCTTCGATCTAGCTAACTTGTCAAGTGCGGTACGTGTCCAATGTGCGATACAGGCCTTTAAATACGGCTCAAACCCCCAAAGTTGATAAAGCCTACCTCATAGAGAGGACTGGTGGCCAGAGACGGGCAGGTGGAAGCCCGGCCGTGGATCAACCTAAGACAGGACTTGTAGTATTATACCTGGAGACTACAAGAGCCCATGACGGGTCAGACCACGGTGGGAGGTTTTCACGCCTAAGACAGGCACTCAGACCATTTGGTCTGCTCCATTGCAGGTAGCCTCCTGGACCATCTCATACAAAAACAAAAGGGGGAGATGTTGGGCCCGCCCAGGATTTGCCCCAGGACATGGCTGAGCACATGGAACTAAGATGGCACTGAGGGCAAGGGGCTTGGGCGTAACCTGATCACTTCACAGAGAGCCCTAATTGGCTTTTCAGGTATCTACCTGCCCCCTGTGCTGAGTGACTTGACCATTAACACCTGTAGGATGTGTTGACCTTGTGACACAATTGGATGCCTGTTTCGTGCCTTGGTGGCCTTTGTCTATAAAAGTTCCTTTTCTCCCCCCAATAAAGAGAGATCTGCTTCTGACAATCTCCCCTTCCCGTGCTGAGTCTCTGGGGGGTAGAGGCGGAGGTGGGGACGGTGGGGACGGCTGGAACCTGCTTTCATCACAGCCAGCAGCTGTGTGTGTGAGTGATTGAATGGATGCGTGAGTGGGAACCGGTTCCCACATACAGGAGCGCACACAGGAGCACACACGAGGTGTACACAGGAACACACAGGAGCACACACAAGGTGCACACAGGCCCACCTTAGGGATGCCACGATTTTACTTTCCTCACCACAACAATAAAGTGAATCTTGCAGTACAATGAGCCCCAGGAACTTTCGGTTCCCCTGGGGTGCATCAACATACATTCACACCACACTCGACTGTTCAGCGTGTAATTGCGCTACATCTAGAAGCACAGCACCTCGTCTTAATCTTAATCCGCTGCTAAGAGGGGCACGTAGCAATCATCTGCGCTGCTGGGAGAACGGCACCAAAGACCTGCTGGTTGCAAGACTGCCACAAACCACAAGGAACACAGTGCAGGGAGAGGGGGGACCAGACAGAGCAAAGCAAACAAGGCAGGCAACAGGGGTTCCCACAGCACCCTGCAGCGCTCGGGGAGGCCTGTGCACTCAGGAATCAGGGAACAGAGCTGAGTGTAACCACAGCATCGAGAGTCCCGCAGACCAGCCAGGCAGCAGCCTCCAGAGACGCGAGGAGGTTATTGCTGCTGGGCAGAGCGCTCACTGCTGCAGGGGCGCAAAGTACAGCCCACCCCCCCACCCCACCCCCACCCCGCTTTTTGACACACACCGGATCCAAGTCAGACGTCACAGAAACAAAGAATCATGAACGTGAAACACACAGAAGCTCACCCGCTCGGGAGAGAAACAGGAAGACACAGCACGTCGAGTTCCCAGCACGCCTTTGCCAATATTCCACCGGAGAGAAACGGGGAGGGCCCACACGTTTCATTTCAGTTGCCTCAACGGGGGCAAGTACCTACTTTCTTTCCACTGTGCCTGCGGTCATCTTAAGATACACAGGAAGCCATGAGCCAAGGGCCATCTGGGAATGTGACCGAGCAGGCCCCATCCCCCCCACCCCACCCCCACCCCCGCCATCCCCGACTGTGCTGCTCGGGCCGCCTGCATCCCCAGCATGAAGGCCTGCTCTGCTTTGCAGAATTAAACTATTTTACAATCACAACAGTGTGACAAAGATTGTAATCGAATTTCTCAGAAACAAGCTACGTGGAGGCTGTTGCAATTCACTGCATGGCTGCTGATAAATGACCATCAAACGGCTTAAGGGAACAAGGAGTTTATTTTCTCTTATGATTACTAGTTACAGTTCTCAGTCCAGTTGACTGGAGAGCACAAGCCAACACCAGGGCCGAGGGAACTGGTTCACACCATCACCACATAATAGCTGAGAGATGGACAATCATTTGCCAGACCAGCATGTCCGGCCAAGTGAACAGAAGGATGCCGTCATAGTTAAGCACAGGTGTCAACTTGACTGTTGAGGGTTTGAGCTCTGGGCACAGTTGTAGAGAGTTGATGGTTGAGTTCAGCCCAGAGCAAACCTGAAGGAGATTGTCTAGCTGATGGGGAAGGCCCAGCCTATGGTGGGTGGGATTAGGCCCTGGATAAATCACAGAGAGCCGGTTGAGAGAGTTGGCATCCTTCTGTTCATCTCTCAGCCATTATGCGGTGATGGTGTGGCCAGTTCCCTCGGCCCTGGTGTTGGTGTGTGCTCTCCTGTCAAGCTGGACTAAAAACTGTAACCGGACTGTCATAAGAAAGTAAACTCCTTGTTCCCTTAAGCTGCGTGATGATCATTTATCAACAATGTTGCAGGCTGACTACTACGAATTTGGTACCCAGGAAGTGGGATGTTGCTGATAAATCTGATTTTGTGGACTCTGTGGCTTTTGCACGGTTTTGCTGGACAAAGTTTGAAATGTCTGAAGATTTGACTTTGTGGATTACCAATACCGTTCTGCAGAGTTTGGTGGGCCATTTGGAAAATAATGATGCGGAGAGAAAGTTGAGTGATTGTTTGGGCCCAATTTGCGATGAGGGGAACAAGGACTTTGGTAAAGCTGAATTTAAAGACGAGGGACTGGTTTGCTTGACAGAGGAGAGCTGTGTATGGCAGCCTTGAAGGTCTGGATGTGCAAAGGGCAGGCAGCAGAATATCTGCTGCTGTTGGAGAAATGAGTATCAGTGAAGGAAAACCTAGTGACTTGCGCTGGGACGGTGGGAAGACATGAAAACCACCGTATGGCAAGTTCGTGGTTTGAAAACTCAAATTCCTTCAGGAGCCGGAAGCCCCAAGTTAAAGCTGTTTCTTGCCCTTTGGATTTTTAGCTGCCTAAAAGAGGTTTTTCCAGCATCAGCCCATAAAACTTGGTACAGCTGTGGCTCACGTGGACTAAGCTACTTTCAACTCGCTTCGGAGTCTGGCAGCGTCCCCCAGGTGGTACTGGTTTGGTGAACGATTTGAGGGGTTCATGGAAAGCAGCAAAAGCTTGGCACCGAGTGGCAGGCGTAGAGTCCTGCAAGAGAAGGTGAAGCTTATAGCTGCAGAGGAACCCAGAGTGTTGGAGATGCCAGAACCGCGGGATGGATGCTGAGGACGGCTGCAAGTGGAGATTCAGCCTGGTTCAGAGGAACTCTGCTTTTACAACTTTGAGCTGCAAACAGGAACTGGGATTTCCTGAAATCTTTGAGCCACCGTGATTACATGATGAGCACTAGAAGATGGACATTGAAGTACAGGATGCGGTAATTTGCTGGACTTTGATCTTAATTTAATGTTTTTTATTGTGTCAAGATCCTTCTGTTTTTAATGTTTTATTTGTTTTAAAGTACTTAACTTATTCTGATTTAATATCCTTTTAAAGTTAAAAAACTTCGAACTTTTTAAATGTTAGACTGAAGTTTTAATGAGAACATTTAAATTTGTCCATGGAATGTATTTATTTTAACATCTGTGGGGACAAGGAAAGGTTACAGTTTAAAAGTGCTATTGTTTTTCTGTCAAGTTGACAAGAGGTGAAGTGTCATAGTTAAGCACAGGTCTCAACTTGACTGTTGAGGGTTTGAGCTCTGGGCACAGTTGTAGAGAGTTGATGGTTGAGTTAAGCCCAGAGCAAACCTGTAGGAGATTGTCTAGCTGATGGGGAAGACCCAGCCCATGGTGGGTGGGATTAGGCCCTGGATAAATCAGAGAGCTGGTTGAGGAGTGGCATCCTTCTGTTCACTTGGCCAGACATGCTGGTCTGGCAAGTAAGGATCGTCCCTCTCTCAGCTGTTATGTGGTGATGGTGGCTAGTTCCCTTGGCCCTGATGTTGGTGTGTGCTCTCCTGTCAAACTGGACTGAAACTGTAACCATTAGACTGTCATAAGAAAGTAAACTCCTTGTTCCCTTAAGCCTTCCATGGTCATTTATCAGCAATTTGCAGGCTGACTGCTACAGATGCCAATTCTTTCAACCAGCTCTCTGTATT
>JALPQD010001120.1:0-59967 GCA_023101885.1 Typhlomys cinereus | reverse complement strand
CTCACTGGAGCCATCTGCTGGCACCATCTGGGAAGGACCCCTTGAGACCCCCCCAGGCCCCTCCTACTGGTTGGCAGAGGGTGGGGGAGACACACCCTGGAAGAAACAACACTGCGGTGGTCGCCCTCACCGCAGAGGTGGGGGGAGGGGTGCAGTTCTACCCCTAGGGTCCTTAGGGTCTCAGCATCCGTCACCTGACTCTGGACAGACAGAAGGTAAGAAGAGAATGAGGAAGAGCCACCCCGAGCTGCCTGGCTTCCCACGGGTGTGAGACAGTTTTGGGGCCACCAAGCGAGGCCCTGACCTCTGACAAACACTGTCAGGGAAAGGGGGGTCACCAGTATTCTTCACTTGGCCTCATTTAGAAGCGAGTCTGAGATTTGTAAGGATTCCCGTGGGCACGAGTCATGGGCTGACTGTGCCTCTCTCCCTGTGAAGTCCAGCCAGCAGACAGTCCCCGGGGATCGCAGGTTGGAAATGAGGAAAATGACCTTATCCAAGCACAGCCCAGAAGCCAGAGCTGGCAGAAGCCAGAGCTGGCCCGGGCTCCTGGGAGAGGCTGGAGAGGAACCTGGGGGGCTGAGGTCCCCTACCCCACCCAGGAATGAGGGAGACAAGCTGCTGTCTCTAGATTGTGACCAAAGTCCTGACCCCAGTGCTCCAGGGCGAGATGTGTTTGCAGACAGGATCTTTGCAGAAGCAGCTGAGATGAGCCCAATCCAGTCTGACTGTGTCCTGGTAGGAGCTCAGAGCACTTGGGGTGCTCGGGACTGTGAGGTCTCAGGGAGCAGACGGCCCCAGAGGAAGCAGGCCTGCCACACTACGCACTAACTCCAGCCTCCAGGACATGAGAAAATGAAGTCCTACTGTGTGGGCTGGCTGGTCTGCAGACTGTGTGTAGGTGCCACAGGAAGCCACAAAAAAGCACTGGCCAAGGTATGCTAGCGGCCACTCCAGGAAAGAACTGTGCTTGGGCGCCTCAGATCTGGTCCCAGGAGCAGGAAGCTGTGGCCTGAGGCTGGTGGGCCGTGGACAGAGGCAGAACATTTCACAAGGCAAGGAACACAAGCCGCCTCAGACACCACAAACCTGGTGGACTCTGACCGGGGGCAAAGGTCACTCCCTGTGTGGTCTTGTATTGTGCCACCGGAAGTAGCAGATGTTCTAGCAGTGGAATTTCCAGCCAAGCCAGGGCGAGGCAGACGCTTCCAGCTCCAGGCCTGGTTAAGCCGTCCAGACTCTGGTCTGGTTGCTCTTTGAAACGCAAATGCAAGTAGCTCCTGGCTGCATTGTTTGTACCAGGCGGCGATCAGCCAAGGCGGGGCTGGAACCTCACTTCGGGCTGTGTTAGTGCATATGTGCTGGCTGGGATTGCCAGGCTCCTGGATCCGCTCCACCCTGCCCCGCGGCACACACAGCCTGTCCCCGGAGACTGCCTGCCAGCTCGTAGCAGCCATCCTGCAAGGGCGGGAAACAGCACCACCTGGGACTTGACGAAATTGCCTAAAACAGGGCCTTCCACGCCCCGCACAAAGAAATCATGCTCCGCAAAGGTCAAACAGAGATTTGTTTTAATCAGAAATTTGAAGTAATGTTCTTTAAAAAGAAAAACAGCTTAAGCATGATTCCTGGAAAGAGCCAGCTGCAGGTGACAGCTTTCAGGGACCCCTGACTGTCCCCAGCTTGTGTCCTCTCTCCTGCTCTGCTCCCAGCACCTGTGAGCTGGAAGAGAAGTGCCTGGACCTCAGGCCCAGAGACAGGACCATCAAGGAAGAATGCGCTGAGTCAAACATCTCCACACGCATGCACACACACACATGCACACCTAACACACACATACATGCACATACACCACACATGCACACATGCCAAATACACACATGTAAACCTACCATAACACATGCATACCCACCACACACATATATATATACACAAGCACACATGCAGGTACATATATTGCACACATGTTGACACACATGAACACTTATTAAGCATACACATGTACACACATACTGCGTGCATATGCACACATATACACATATGCACACACCACACGTAGTGTACATACATATACATACCATGTATATATACATGCACATATATGAATGTCACACATGTATATGCACATACCATACATATATGTCCATGCATGCACACATACCTACATGTGCGTGGACACATATACACACATGTGTACATATACATGAACACAAAAAAACTTAAGACTCAAAAATCAAATTCAACTTCAAATGACTGCAAAGCAGGGGGAACCCTCCAGCATTTTTTAAAGTAATATAATAAAACTTAGTACCAAAAACCAAAACTTCAATGCCAACCATGTAGTCAGTTAATAGACGAGAATCTCAGCTTGGAGCAACAAGGACCACATGGAACCTGCTGTACTGTCCTTACAGAACAGTGACAGCCATTGGCACACACAGGCGTGTATAGAGGCACACACAGGAGAACACAGAAACACACAGGACCACACACAGGAACACATACAGTTACACACACAAGAGCACACACAGAAGCATACACAGAAGCACATGGGAGCACACACAGGAACACACAGGAGCACACAGGAGCACACACAGGCACATAGGAGCACACAGGAGCACAGGACACACAGAAGCACACAAGAGCACACACAGGAGGACACACAGGGCACACACAGGAACACACAGGAGCACACACAGGAACACACAGGAACACACAGGAGCACACACAGCACACACAGGAACACACAGGAGCACACACAGGAACACACAGGAACACACAGGAGCACACACAGGAGCACACAGGAGCACACACAGGAACACACAGGAGCACACACAGGAACACACAGGAGCACACAGGAGCACACAGGAGCACACAGGAGCACACAGGAACACACAGGAGCACACACACAGGAACACACAGGAGCACACAGGAACACACAGGAACACACAGGAGCACACACAGGAACACACACAGGAACACAGGAGCACACACAGGAACACACAGGAGCACACAGGGGCACACACAGAAGCACATAGGAGCACACAGGAGCACACAGGACACACAGAAGCACACAGAGCACACACAAGGACACACAGGGCACACACAGGAGCACAAACAGGAGCACACACAGGAACACAGGAGCACACACAGGAGCACACAGGGGCACACACAGGAACACACAGGAGCACACACAGGAACACACAGGAGCACACAGGAGCACACACAGGAACACACAGGAGCACACACAGGAACACACAGGAACACACAGGAGCACACAGGAGCACACAGGAACACACAGGAGCACACACAGGAACACACAGGAACACACAGGAGCACACAGGAGCACACAGGAACACACAGGAGCACACACAGGAACACACAGGAGCACACACAGGAACACACAGGAACACACAGGAACACACAGGAGCACACAGGAGCACACACAGGAACACACAGGAGCACACACAGGAACACACAGGAACACACAGGCACACAGGAGCACACAGGAGCACACAGGAACACACAGGAGCACACACACAGGAACACACAGGAGCACACACAGGAACACACAGGAACACAGGAGCACACACAGGAACACACACAGGAACACACAGGAGCACACACAGGAACACACAGGAGCACACAGGGCACACACAGAAGCACATAGGAGCACACAGGAGCACACAGGACACACAGAAGCACACAAGAGCACACACAGGAGGACACACAGGGGCACACACAGGAGCAAACAGGAGCACACACAGGATACACAGGAGCACACACAGGAGCACACAGGGGCACACACAGGAACACACAGGAGCACACACAGGAACACACAGGAGCACACAGGAGCACACACAGGAACACACAGGAGCACACACAGGAACACACAGGAACACACAGGAGCACACAGGAGCACACACACGAACACACAGGAGCACACAAAGGAACACACAGGAACACACAGGAGCACACAGGAGCACACAGGAGCACACAGGAACACACAGGAGCACACACAGAAACACACAGGAACACACAGGAGCACACAGGAGCACACAGGAGCACACAAACACACAGGAGCACACACAGGAACACACAGGAGCACACACAGGAACACACAGGAACACACAGGAGCACACACGGAACACACAGGAGCACACACAGGAACACACAGGAGCACACAGGGCACACACAGAAGCACATAGGAGCACACAGGAGCACACAGGACACACAGAAGCACACAAGAGCACACACAGGAGGACACACAGGGGCACACACAGGAGCAAACAGGAGCACACACAGGATACACAGGAGCACACACAGGAGCACACAGGGGCCACACAGGAACACACAGGAGCACACACAGGAACACACACAGGAACACACAGGAGCACACACAGGAACACACAGGAGCACACAGGGGCACACACAGAAGCACATAGGAGCACACAGGAGCACACAGGACACACAGAAGCACACAAGAGCACACACAGGAGGACACACAGGGGCACACACAGGAGCAAACAGGAGCACACACAGGATACACAGGAGCACACACAGGAGCACACAGGGGCACACACAGGAACACACAGGAGCACACACAGGAACACACAGGAGCACACAGGAGCACACACAGGAACACACAGGAGCACACAGGAACACACAGGAACACACAGGAGCCCACAGGAGCACACACAGGAACACACAGGAGCACACACAGGAACACACAGGAACACACAGGAGCACACAGGAGCACACAGGAGCACACAGGAGAACACACAGGCACACACAGGAACACACAGGAGCACACACAGGAACACACAGGAACACACAGGAACACACAGGAGCACACAGGAGCACACACAGGAACACACAGGAGCACACACAGGAACACACAGGAACACACAGGAGCACACAGGAGCACACAGGAGCACACAGGAACACACAGGAGCACACACAGGAACACACAGGAGCACACACAGGAACACACAGGAACACACAGGAGCACACACAGGAACACACACAGGAACACACAGGAGCACACACAGGAACACACAGGAGCACACAGGGGCACACACAGAAGCACATAGGAGCACAGGAGCACACAGGACACACAGAAGCACACAAGAGCACACACAGGAGGACACACAGGGCACACACAGGAGCAAACAGGAGCACACACAGGATACACAGGAGCACACACAGGAGCACACAGGGCACACACAGGAACACACAGGAGCACACACAGGAACAACAGAGCACACAGGAGCACACACAGGAACACACAGGAGCACACACAGGAACACACAGGAACACACAGAGCACACAGGGGCACACACAGAAGCACATAGGAGCACACAGGAGCACACAGGACACACAGAAGCACACAAGAGCACACCAGGAGGACACACAGGAGCACACCAGGAGCAAACAGGAGCACACACAGGATACACAGGAGCACACACAGGAACACACAGGAGCACATAGGAAACACAGGAGCACACAGGAGCACACACAGGAACACACAGGAGCACACACAGGAACACACAGGAGCACACAGGAACACACAGGAACACACAGGAGCACACAGGAGCACACACAGGAACACACAGGAACACACAGGAGCACACACGGAACACACAGGAGCACACAGGAACACACAGGAGCACACACAGGAACACACAGGAGCACACAGGAGCACACACAGGAACACACAGGAGCACACACAGGAACACACAGGAACACACAGGAACACACAGGAGCACACAGGAGCACACACAGGAACACACAGGAGCACACACAGGAACACACAGGAACACACAGGAGCACACAGGAGCACACACAGGAACACACAGGAGCACACACAGGAACACACAGGAGCACACACAGGAACACAGGAACACACAGGAGCACACACAGGAACACACACAGGAACACACAGGAGCACACACAGGAACACACAGGAGCACACAGGGGCACACACAGAAGCACATAGGAGCACACAGGACACACAGGACACACAGAAGCACACAAGAGCACACACAGGAGGACACACAGGGCACACACAGGAGCAAACAGGAGCACACACAGGATACACAGGAGCACACACAGGAACACACAGGAGCACATAGGAACACACAGGAGCACACAGGAGCACACACAGGAACACACACAGGAGCACACACAGGAACACACAGGAACACACAGGCACATAGGAACACAGGAGCACACAGGAGCACACACAGGAACACACAGGAGCACACACAGGAACACACAGGAGCACACAGGAACACACAGGAACACACAGGAGCACACAGGAGCACACACAGGAACACACAGGAACACACAGGAGCACACACAGGAACACACAGGAGCACACAGGAACACACAGGAGCACACACAGGAACACACAGGAGCACACACAGGAACACACAGGAGCACACAGGAGCACACAGGAGCACACACAGGAGGACACAGGAGCACACACAGGAACACACAGGAGCACACAGGAGCACACAGGAGCACACACAGGATACACAGGAGCACACACAGGAACACACAGGAACACACAGGAGCACATAGGAACACACAGGAGCACACACAGGAACACACAGGAGCACACAGGAAACACAGGAGCACACACAGGACACACAGGAGCACACACAGGAACACAGGAACACACAGGAGCACACAGGAGCACACACAGGAACACACAGGAGCACACACAGGAACACACAGGAGCACACACAGGAACACACAGAACACACAGGAACACACAGGAGCACACACAGGAACACACAGGAGCACACACAGGAACACACAGGAGCACACACAGGAACACACACAGGAACACACAGGAGCACACACAGGAGCACACACAGGAACACACAGGAGCACACACAGGAACACACAGGAACACACAGGAGCACACACAGGAAAACACAGGAGCACACAGGAGCACACACAGGAGGACACAGGAGCACACAGGAGCACACACAGGAACACACAGGAGCACACAGGAGCACACAGGAGCACACACAGGAACACACAGGAGCACACAGGAGCACACACAGGAACACACAGGAGCACACAGGAGCACACACAGGAGCACACAGGAGCACACAGGAGCACACACAGGAACACACAGGAGCACACAGGAGCACACAGGAGCACACACAGGAACACAGGAGCACACAGGAGCACATACAGGAGCACACACAGGAGCACACAGGAGCACACAGGAGCACACAGGAGCACACACAGGAGCACACAGGAGCACACAGGAGCACATACAGGAGCACACAGGAACACACAGGAGCACACACAGGAACACACAGGAGCACACACAGGAACACACAGGAGCACACACGGAACACACAGGAGCACACACAGGAACACACACAGGAACACACAGGAGCACAACAGGAACACACAGGAGCACACACAGGAGCACACCAGGAACACACAGGAGCACACAGGAGCACACACAGGAAAACACAGGAGCACACAGGAGCACACACAGGAACACACAGGAGCACACACAGGAACACACAGGAGCACACAGGAGCACACAGGAGCACACGGAGCACACACAGGAGCCACAGGAGCACACAGGAGCACACACAGGAACACACAGGAGCACATACAGGAGCACACACAGGAGCACACAGGAGCACACACAGGAGCACACAGGAGCACACACAGGAGCACACACAGGAGCACACAGGAGCACACACAGGAGCACACAGGAGCACACACAGGAACACACACAGGAGCACACAGGAGCACACACAGGAACACACAGGAGCACACACAGGAACACACAGGAGCACACAGGAGCACACAGGAGCACACACAGGAACACACAGGAGCACACAGGAGCACATACAGGAGCACACACAGGAGCACACAGGAGCACACAGGAGCACACACAGGAACACACAGGAGCACACAGGAGCACACACAGGAGCACACAGGAGCACACACAGGAACACACAGGAACACACAGGAGCACACACAGGATACACAGGAGCACACAGGAGCACACAGGAGCACACAGGAACACACAGGAGCACACAGGAACACACAGGAGCACACACAGGAACATACAGGAGCACACACAGGGGCACACAGGGGCACACAGGAACCCACAGGTGTTGGGCCTGCCCAGGATTTGCCCCAGGGCATGGCCGAGCACATGAGACTAAGGATGGCGCTGAGGGAAGGGTCTTGGGCGTGACCTGAGCACTTCACAGAGAGCCCTAATTGGCTTTCAGGTGTCTACCTCCCTCTGTGCTGATTGACATTGAACTTGACCATTAGTATGTATTGATCTGTGACACAACTGGAAGCCGTTTCGCACCTTGGTGGCCTGTTGTCTATAAAAGTTCCTTTTCTCCCCCCAATGAACTGAGATCTGCTTCTGACAATCTCCCCATTCCGTGCCGAGTCTCTGGGGGTGGAGGCGGAGGTGGGGACGGCTGGAACCTGCTTTCATCACAGCCAGCAGCTGTGTGTTTGAGTGAATGGATGCGTGAGCGGGAACCGGTTCCCACAAGTGGCGACTACGAAGGGACACTTCTGAAATCGGACGAAGCTAAGCAGGCTTCGGGGTAAATGAAACATTTGGGAAATATGGGGAACTCAACGTGCAGACTGGACCCAGTGCCATCAGCATTCAAGTCCATATTAAAGAGTCGCAGGTTTGACATTTCTGATCCAGGCATTGCCAGGGTGTGGGAATTGACTCTTGAGTTGGCTCCGTGGGCTCGGGCCACCAACATATTTTCATGGGACACGTGGAAAAAAATAGAAGGTCTAGCCAGAGAGCGAGAAAAAAATCATAATATGCTGTCTTCCGTGGAATTTTATTCCACAATTTCTGCGCTCAAGATGGCTTTCCTTCCCAACCCAATTCAGCCCCACACTGGAGCAAACGGTGCAGGTAGAGGAGGGGCCAGAGCCGTTCAGGAGCGCGGCTCCAGGGGGGTTGGAGTCAACAAGCTTCCGGGCACCCTGCAGGGGGCTCTGCCATCGAGCTACGTGGGTCTGGGGTACAGGGGGACAGAGAAGCTGCTATGTATGGGGACGCCAAATGGCATGGGCTCACTGAGCCGGGGCTGGGCGGACATTCTGCGCGGACCGTGGCAGGGGCAGGAAACCATGGGGATGGTGGGCATGCCTGCTGTTTAGAGGATGATAACCCATCACTGTGCCAATGCTGAGAACGTTACACAGAGTTGTGGGCTGCGACGGGTGTGCGGTACCGGTACCGAAGCCGCTACCAGCGACGGTGAAGAGACTGCACGCGGCTGCAGTGGGGCAACACATGGGGATATGGTACCATGTGGCAGGGGAGCCGTACACGGCTGCGACGAGGCTGCACACAGCCAGGGACAGAGGTTCGCAGAAGTGGACCGGCACGTGGGCCGGCATGCGGGGACAAGCCGATGCCTGAGGGAGCAAAGCTTCCCATTTAGGAGGGCCATGAGGACCAGCAGCTTGGTGAGGAAGGGCAGGGCCTGCTCCGAGAGCCCAGAAGGGATGTGGGAAAATCACGCGAGAAAGTGCCCTGCTCCCTTTATCAAAGGGAAGAGGGTAGGAGCGCTCAGAGAACAGGGAGTGGTCCCCTGTATCCAGATTTAACTCCGCTAGGGAGAGAAAGGATGGAGAAGGATCAGAAGGAGACCCACCTCCACACTCCATAACAAAAATCCATCCTGATTCCGCGCCTGGCACACTGGGCCCCGCCAGGCTAGGGCAGGGAACCCAGGGCTGGAGCCCACGTATGCTGAGGCGTATCAAGTACAAGCCTATCCTGCTAACTTAAATCCAGGGTCCTACAGGGCTGGAGAGGTGGCTCAGGGGTTAAGCCTCCGCCTTGCAGGCAGAAGGTCCTGAGTTCAGATCCCAGATTCCACGTATAGACGCCAGGCGGAAGCGGAGGCGGCCTGCGCTTCTGGTCCTGGTAGGGCGGAGCCTGTGAATCCCGGGCGGGGACGGGCGAATTCGTCCGTGGTTCTACACAGACACAGACACACACACACACACACACACACACACACACACGCGCACATACACACGCACATGCACACAGTTGAAAAAAAAAAAATCCAGGGTCCTACAGTGTGGGATCCTTGGGAAGCAAAAGATTTAAAAGAATTAAAGTGGGCCATGCTAGAGGATGGTCCAAATTCTCCCTGGGTTGAGGCCCTCCTTCAAGATCTAGCTCACCAACCCAGTACTACTAAGGACTGGATGGATATGGCCAAAGCAGTGCTCCCCAGTCCCACATTCATTAAGTGGGCAACACTATTTAGGAAAGAATGTGGGGTCCAGCAGGCAGCCATGGAAACCCCATACCAAGACCAAGTCCACTTGACAGGTTTAGCAGCATGGAAAAAAGCTAAATGAAGGTCCTTCTGAAGTGCCTTTAGCAGGCGTTATGCAAAAACTGGGTGAGACCCTCCCCTAGTTCATTGACCAGGTGGAAAAAAGCCTCCATAGTAAACTTCCCCCAGGCCAAATATGCTAAATTGCTGGTATGGGAAGGAATGAATGGGGACCACAAAATAGTGTTCAGGTCTTAAGGAGAGATCCATGGGCACCTGGATTATTGCTTCACAGGATGTGGGGACTCAAAAACACCAGAGTCAGACACTCGCTGTGGCCCTGGAGACACAGACAAAGGCACTGGCCGACACCCAGCCTGCAGGGCCAAGAGGGGAGGGGAAACAATGGGGTTTGTTTTCATCGTGGCCAGGTGGGACATTTCAGAAGGGAGTGTCTCCAGGGTGAGGAAGGGAAGCCAAGGGAGGTAGGAGGGGCTAAGCCCCCTACAACTCCATGCCCTAGGTGCCGCAGAGGGCTTCATTGGAGAAGAGACTATAGATCAAAATTCAATCTTGAGGACAAGCCATTGTTAAAAGAAATCACCAACATTTGAAGGCCCAATTACAAAAACAAAAAGGGGGAGTAAGCCCCCACCAGCAGCTGGGGTTGCTATTATTTACCATCGACGTTTTTAAATTCTAAATTTTACAGAAGGACAACTTAAATTGAGGTTCCAAAGACACTGGAAGCCTGTCTACCTAGCTTTCTGACAGGAAACTATCCATGGTGTGCTCAAGGAAGATGTTAATAGTGATCCTTATAAGCCTGATTGATACCTTGCCTGGATGGAGTCAATCTGGGTTTGACCTAACATCTAGAAAAATGCTCAGCATATCTTTCAGCAGCGCTCCATTCAAGACCACGCTACAGGCGCCTATGGCCCTTGAACATCCCTGCCACGCCCCCGAAAAGTCACCTGCTGCCATGCCTGGTGCTGATGCCAACCTGTCTTCTCCGCCATATGCATGACTCCTGCCCAGTGGAAAAATCTCTTCGATCTAGCTAACTTGTCAAGTGCGGTACGTGTCCAATGTGCGATACAGGCCTTTAAATACGGCTCAAACCCCCAAAGTTGATAAAGCCTACCTCATAGAGAGGACTGGTGGCCAGAGACGGGCAGGTGGAAGCCCGGCCGTGGATCAACCTAAGACAGGACTTGTAGTATTATACCTGGAGACTACAAGAGCCCATGACGGGTCAGACCACGGTGGGAGGTTTTTCACGCCTAAGACAGGCACTCAAGACCATTTGGTCTGCTCCATTGCAGGTAGCCTCCTGGACCATCTCATACAAAAACAAAAGGGGGAGATGTTGGGCCCGCCCAGGATTTGCCCCAGGACATGGCTGAGCACATGGAACTAAAGATGGCACTGAGGGCAAGGGGCTTGGGCGTAACCTGATCACTTCACAGAGAGCCCTAATTGGCTTTTCAGGTATCTACCTGCCCCCTGTGCTGAGTGACTTGACCATTAACACCTGTAGGATGTGTTGACCTTGTGACACAATTGGATGCCTGTTTCGTGCCTGGTGGCCTTTGTCTATAAAAGTTCCTTTTCCTCCCCCCAATAAAGAGAGATCTGCTTCTGACAATCTCCCCTTCCCGTGCTGAGTCTCTGGGGGGTAGAGGCGGAGGTGGGGACGGTGGGGACGGCTGGAACCTGCTTTCATCACAGCCAGCAGCTGTGTGTGTGAGTGATTGAATGGATGCGTGAGTGGGAACCGGTTCCCACATACAGGAGCGCACACAGGAGCACACACGAGGTGTACACAGGAACACACAGGAGCACACACAAGGTGCACACAGGCCCCACCTTAGGGATGCCACGATTTACTTTCCTCACCACAACAATAAAGTGAATCTTGCAGTACAATGAGCCCCAGGAACTTTTCGGTTCCCCTGGGGTGCATCAACATACATTCACACCACACTCGACTGTTCAGCGTGTAATTGCGCTACATCTAGAAGCACAGCACCTCGTCTTAATCTTATCCGCTGCTAAGAGGGGCACGTAGCAATCATCTGCGCTGCTGGGAGAACGGCACCAAAGACCTGCTGGTTGCAAGACTGCCACAAACCACAAGGAAACACAGTGCAGGGAGAGGGGGGACCAGACAGAGCAAAGCAAACCAAGGCAGGCAACAGGGGTTCCCACAGCACCCTGCAGCGCTCGGGGAGGCCTGTGCACTCAGGAATCAGGGAACAGAGCTGAGTGTAACCACAGCATCGAGAGTCCCGCAGACCAGCCAGGCAGCAGCCTCCAGAGACGCGAGGAGGTTATTGCTGCTGGGCAGAGCGCTCACTGCTGCAGGGGCGCAAAGTACAGCCCCCCCCCCCCCCCCCCCCCCACCCCGCTTTTTGACACACACCGGATCCAAGTCAGACGTCACAGAAACAAAGAATCATGAACGTGAAACACACAGAAGCTCACCCAGCTCGGGAGAGAAACAGGAAGACACAGCACGTCGAGTTCCCAGCACGCCTTTGCCAATATTCCACCGGAGAAACCGGGGAGGGCCCACACGTTCATTTCAGTTGCCTCAACGGGGGCAAGTACCTACTTTCTTTCCACTGTGCCTGCGGTCATCTTAAGATACACAGGAAGCCATGAGCCAAGGGCCATCTGGGAATGTGACCGAGCAGGCCCCATCCCCCCCACCCCACCCCCACCCCCGCCATCCCCGACTGTGCTGCTCGGCCGCCTGCATCCCAGCATGAAGGCCTGCTCTGCTTTGCAGAATTAAACTATTTTACAATCACAACAGTGTGACAAAGATTGTAATCGAATTTCTCAGAAACAAGCTACGTGGAGGCTGTTGCAATTCACTGCATGGCTGCTGATAAATGACCATCAAACGGCTTAAGGGAACAAGGAGTTTATTTTCTCTTATGATTACTAGTTACAGTTCTCAGTCCAGTTGACTGGAGAGCACAAGCCAACACCAGGGCCGAGGGAACTGGTCACACCATCACCACATAATAGCTGAGAGATGGACAATCATTTGCCAGACCAGCATGTCCGGCCAAGTGAACAGAAGGATGCCGTCATAGTTAAGCACAGGTGTCAACTTGACTGTTGAGGGTTTGAGCTCTGGGCACAGTTGTAGAGAGTTGATGGTTGAGTTCAGCCCAGAGCAAACCTGAAGGAGATTGTCTAGCTGATGGGGAAGGCCCAGCCTATGGTGGGTGGGATTAGGCCCTGGATAAATCACAGAGAGCCGGTTGAGAGAGTTGGCATCCTTCTGTTCATCTCTCAGCCATTATGCGGTGATGGTGTGGCCAGTTCCCTCGGCCCTGGTGTTGGTGTGTGCTCTCCTGTCAAGCTGGACTAAAAACTGTAACCGGACTGTCATAAGAAAGTAAACTCCTTGTTCCCTTAAGCTGCGTGATGATCATTTATCAACAATGTTGCAGGCTGACTACTACAGAATTTGGTACCCAGGAAGTGGGATGTTGCTGATAAATCTGATTTTGTGGACTCTGTGGCTTTTGCACGGTTTTGCTGGACAAAGTTTGAAATGTCTGAAGATTTTGACTTTGTGGATTACCAATACCGTTCTGCAGAGTTTGGTGGGCCATTTGGAAAATAATGATGCGGAGAAAGTTGAGTGATTGTTTGGGCCCAATTTGCGATGAGGGGAACAAGGACTTTGGTAAAGCTGAATTTAAAGACGAGGGACTGGTTTGCTTGACAGAGGAGAGCTGTGTTGGCAGCCTTGAAGGTCTGGATGTGCAAAGGGCAGGCAGCAGAATATCTGCTGCTGTTGGAGAAATGAGTATCAGTGAAGGAAAACCTAGTGACTTGCGCTGGGACGGTGGAAGACATGAAACCACCGTATGGCAAGTTCGTGGTTTGAAAACTCAAATTCCTTCAGGAGCCGGAAGCCCAAGTTAAAGCTGTTTCTTGCCCTTTGGATTTTTAGCTGCCTAAAAGAGGTTTTTCCAGCATCAGCCCATAAAACTTGGTACAGCTGTGGCTCACGTGGACTAAGCTACTTTTCAAACTCGCTTCGGAGTCTGGCAGCGTCCCCCAGGTGGTACTGGTTTGGTGAACGATTTGAGGGGTTCATGGAAAGCAGCAAAAGCTTGGCACCGAGTGGCAGGCGTAGAGTCCTGCAAGAGAAGGTGAAGCTTATAGCTGCAGAGGAACCCAGAGTGTTGGAGATGCCAGAACCGCGGGATGGATGCTGAGGACGGCTGCAAGTGGAGATTCAGCCTGGTTCAGAGGAACTCTGCTTTTACAACTTTGAGCTGCAAACAGGAACTGGGATTTCCTGAAATCTTTGAGCCACCGTGATTACATGATGAGCACTAGAAGATGGACATTGAAGTACAGGATGCGGTAATTTGCTGGACTTTGATCTTAATTTAAATGTTTTTTATTGTGTCAAGATCCTTCTGTTTTAATGTTTTATTTGTTTTAAAGTACTTAACTTATTCTGATTTAATATCCTTTTAAAGTTAAAAAACTTCGAACTTTTAAAATGTTAGAACTGAAGTTTTAATGAGAACATTTTAAATTTGTCCATGGAATGTATTTATTTTAACATCTGTGGGGACAAGGAAAGGTTACAGTTTAAAAGTGCTATTGTTTTTCTGTCAAGTTGACAAGAGGTGAAGTGTCATAGTTAAGCACAGGTCTCAACTTGACTGTTGAGGGTTTGAGCTCTGGGCACAGTTGTAGAGAGTTGATGGTTGAGTTAAGCCCAGAGCAAACCTGCAAGAGATTGTCTAGCTGATGGGGAAGACCCAGCCCATGGTGGGTGGGATTAGGCCCTGGATAAATCAGAGAGCAGGTTGAGAGAGTTGGCATCCTTCTGTTCACTTGGCCAGACATGCTGGTCTGGCAAGTAAGGATCGTCCCTCTCTCAGCTGTTATGTGGTGATGGTGGCTAGTTCCCTTGGCCCTGATGTTGGTGTGTGCTCTCCTGTCAAACTGGACTGAGAACTGTAACCATTAGACTGTCATAAGAAAGTAAACTCCTTGTTCCCTTAAGCCATTCCATGGTCATTTATCAGCAATTTGCAGGCTGACTGCTACAGATGCCAATTCTTTCAACCAGCTCTCTGTATTTTATTCCAGGGCCTAGTCCCACCCACCATGGGCTGGGCCTTCCCCATCAGCTAGACGATCTCCTTCAGGTTTGCTCTGGGCTTAACTCAATCACTAATTCTCCACAAATGTGCCCAGAGCTCAAACCCTCAACTGTCAAGTTGACACCTGTGCATGACCATGACAGAGGCAAATGTCACAGGACCCTCGGAGGATTGGGGTGGAGGCAGATGATGTCACAGGACCCTCGGAGGATTGGAGTGGAGGCAGATGATGTCACAGGACCCTCGGAGGAGAGGGGTGGAGGCAGATGATGTCACAGGACACTCTGAGGAGAGGGGTGGAGGCAGATGATGTCACAGGACACTCTGAGGAGAGGGGTGGAGGCAGATGATGTCACAGGACACTCTGAGGAGAGGGGTGGAGGCAGATGATGTCACAGGACCCTCGGAGGAGAGGGGTGGAGGCAGATGATGTCACAGGACACTCTGAGGAGAGGGGTGGAGGCAGATGATGTCACAGGACACTCTGAAGAGAGGGGTGGAGGCAGAAGACTGTCCGAAGCAAAGCACTAAGCTCCTTTACCCACTGCTGTGATAAACTCACCCTGGCAGAAGAAATCTACACAAGGGGGTTTTCTCTGTCCCGTGTTCTGGGGTACGGTCCATCCTGGTGGGGATTCAAGGCTCAAGGAGCCCCAGGCAGCCTCTCACATTGGGTCTCCAGTCAGGAAGCAGTCGCATAAGGCCAGAACCCCAGCTTGTGGGATGGTGCCCCAAATACTTAGGATGGGTCTCCCCACCTCAGAAAACCTAATTTAATCCTACACAAGCGTCCCTGAAGACAACCGTGATGCCAGCTTGAAGCCTATCTCTAGGCGGCTCCAGATTCTGCCAAGCTGACAGTTAACGTTAACCATCCCGCAGGGAACGCAAGAAGAACGTGGAATAGCAGGGCATTAAAAGCAAAACCCAGAGGACTGTGAAAAGCTGGAAGAACTGGTTGCCAGCAATCCAAGAAATCCTGAGAACATTCTTAAACTGCAGGGACGAGGCCAGGTACAAGTGTGAGCTACGGGACAAGGACGGAAAGGAACGCTGGGTACGTGCTGGGGGGAGCAAAACAGTCTTCAGTGATGGAAACAATGGTAAGACAAGCATGTCCTTGCAAACAAACCCAGAAGGAGGGAAGGAGGGGAAGGAGGGGAAGAGAAGGGAAGGGAGGGGAAGGGAGGGGAGGGAGGGAAGGGAAGGAAGGGAAGGAAGGAAGACAGAAGTGAGTTGTGAGCAGATGATCAGGAGGGGACAGGAGGGGTCGATGGGGGTGACCGCGGTCAAGTACATCATGCGCTTGAATGAGGACATCGTAACGAAGCCTACTGCCATACGTTACAAATATATACCAATAAAAATGCGAATAAAGCAATCGTACGCAGTATGATGTTTTTAACACTGGCAGATCTAAGATATACGGTTACCACAGATTGGGAGCAACAAGCACCGTGGCTCATGCCTGTAACTCTAGTACCTGGAGAGCTGAGGCAGGAGGCTCACTATGACTTTGACACTAGATTGGACTGAGATTTACGTCAACTTGGGCTGAGAGTTAGCGCTTGTCTCCAAACAAGCCAAGAAGGCAGGAGCGGAGAACAAGTGTAAAGGTCCTACTCTGAACAAGAAGTTATATAGTATCAACTAAAATTAAATGTGGTTAGTTAGGTATGTGTACTATGAACCCTTGCACAGCTAATAAAATAACAAAACAAGGATTTAAACCCAGCAAAACAGATAAAGGGAGGGGGTGGAGGCAGATGATGTCATAGGACACTCTGAGGAGAGGGGTGGAGGTAGATGATGTCATAGGACCCTCGGAGGAGAGGGGTGGAGGCAGATGATGTCATAGGACCCTCGGAGGAGAGGGGTGGAGGCAGATGATGTTACAGGACACTCTGAGGAGAGGAGTGGAGGCAGATGATGTCATAGGACACTCTGAAGAGAGGGGTGGAGGCAGATGATGTCATAGGACACTCTGAGGAGAGGGGTGAAGGTAGATGATATAGGACATTCTGAGGATTGGGGTGGAGGCAGATGATATCATAGGACACTCTGAGGAGAGGGGTGGAGGCAGAGGACTGTCCGAAGCAAAGCGTCTAAGCTCCTTTACCCGCTGCTGTGATAAACTCACCCTGGGGGAAGAAATCTACGAAAGGTCAAAAAAGTCCAAAAAAGAGACAGAAAAAGAGTGAAAAGAGAAGGAAACGGTTGGAACTTAAACCATCTTTGCCAGAAATAGCATTAGCTGTAAATGTTCTAATGTGTCAGTCAAAAGACAATACGGTAAAGAACAAGACCTGTTTTGGGCCACCCACAAGAAGCCTCCTTCCTGTGTTCCCCAAAAAGTCATCAGTAGTAGTCTGGGGAGATGGCTCAAAGGTTTGCAATCAAAAAGACCTGAGTTCGGATTCCAGATCCCTTGTAAAAATGCCAGGTGGATGTGGTAGCTACCTGAAATTCTGACCCTGAAAAGTGGAGCAAACCCCAGAGCAAAACAAAAAAGGATGATTCCTGATATCACAGGCACATATATTCAAGTGTCCTCTTGTATACATGTGCACACACACACACACACATATACATGCACACATCATCAGCAGTTAAAAAACATCCACTAACCCTGTCCAAAGAAATCTGAAATGAATATGTTAATTGCAGGCAAACACATTCCAGAGCAGACAACATCAGAAATGAGACAGTTCTTTTCACAATAATTAGTGTGTCGGTTTATCCAAAGAACACGGGGATCCTAAACATGCATGTACACAATAACAGAATTGTTAAAGCTCACAAGGTGAAAAGTACGGGGGGGGGGGGGTCGGGGGTCGGGTCAGCAAGGAAGAGCAGGAGAAGCCCGATGGCCTGTAACCCGGACATTCCTACAGTGAATCGTCCAGCATGGTTGAAGAACTCGGCTCAGAAGCGGAGTCATTTAGCTACCGTAACAGCCTCTCTGTTTGGCGCAGCAACCAGGAGCAACGCCATCTCCAGCTTCCACATACAGGCGCCAGAGTCTTCCCCGGCTCTAGAAGACCAAGGCTGTCCTCCCATGAGCTCAAGGTGGGCCACATCTCCCCCAGTACCCCCTTAGTACCCCCCAGAGCTGCCACCCACCTGGGCCTCTGAGCCTATCACCTCTCCTTCCTCCTCATGCTTATCACTGACACACTCATCCTGCACCATGCAGCCTCAGTCATCGGTGCGAGTGGACCACAGCGCATGTGGACCTCATATGAGTGGACCACCACACTGTGTAAGTGGACCACAGGGCGCATGGACCACAGTGTAGGCGGACCATGCTGTGTGGGCGGACCACAGAGTGGGCGGACCACAGAGTGGGCGGACCACAGAGTGGGCGGACCACAGAGTGGGCGGACCATGCTGTGTGGGTGGACCACAGAGTGGGTGGACCACAGAGTGGGTGGACCAGGGAGTGGGTGGACCAGGGAGTGGGTGGACTGTGGAGTGGGTGGACCGTGGAGTGGGTGGACCGTGGAGTGGATGGACCACGGAGTGGGTGGACCATAGAGTGGGTGGACCACACCCCGTGAGTGGACCATGTACCTTCTCACCTCAGCTCCACACACAGCATTTTGATCACAGTCTCTCTTGTAATTGTGGTTTTATAAAAAGTGCATAGAATAATCTGGTGCCTGTAATTGCACATAATAGAATCTCAGCAGTTGTTTTAATATGGTGATAAAATTTCTGCACCCCAGTTACAACATGTTTATGATATTAATACACCCTGGGATTTGCCCAAGTTCATAACTCTACAGCAGTTATGGAAAGCATCTACATTGCATTTTAAAAAAGGATAATCCAGCAATATGTGACTTCTGTTTTGACGACTCTTGAAAATCCAAACTGTAGAAAATTGCTCTTCAATAAATCTAATTTCAACAGATGCACCAAATACGAGTGATCATAATCTGGAAACATGAGCTGTCTCAAATTCCATGTTCCTCTGTGGTAACAGTTTCTTGAGGGTTTATAGTCACAGAGCAAAGAAGGCCATAAATCAAGACATTGGTGGAAATATCAGGCAAGTGGGTCACGGTGGATGACAGCAAATCGGAGAGATCTCGGCTGCAGGCTACAGATGTTATCTGAGGACATTCTTACCCTTTTGGTTGGTGGAAACCAGGGGCCTTGAACACTTCTAAGAATGTACCCAGTGGTCTCCAGGTCACACACGGAGCTGCGCTATAGGTGGCAATCAAGGGAATTAAAAATGGCCTGAGATAATCTGGCTCCAGACTTGTAACATTCCAACCTCTCTAATCACTCAGGCACTAATCAGCCACCAGCCTTGTGGATACAACTGAAACTCACAGCAATGTCCACGTGAGGTTCAGCTGTTGCTAGTTTCTGGGGTAGGAAAGGTTTCTAGAAACAGTCCTACCACCAATGAGCTGACTCGCCTAGACATCCAGGTGCACGGTCAGAGGTCAGATGACAATGTGACTGGCGGAGCAGGGTGGGCACAGCCAGAAGCCACACTGACATGTCACTGCTCACCGTCGCCTGCTAAAACCCAGATCATGGCCAGCAACCACTTGCAACTGACTTGCAGCGCGGTTCTTTACTCTGTGAACTGCCATGTGTCCCCACATGGAGACATGCGTGCTGGGCCTACGTCACGATGACACATCACACTAGATGCGCACAGAACTGTCTTACTAATCTCCCCATGAAAACTGGTACAAATTGACCATTGTAAGAAAGGAAATGGGGCTGGGGCTGTAACTCATCTGGTAACGCTTGACTAGTGTCATAGTTAGACACAGGTGCCAACTTTTTTTTTTTTTTTTTTACTGTATTATATTTTAATGGCATCTGCATGAGCATCACCCAGGCGACTATGTACAGAGAGGAGGGAGCTTCATTTCTTGGTTTCCTCCTCCTTGGACAGAGTCTTGATGATCTCTTCCTTCTTGGCCTGGAGGTGCTCCTCACGGCGCTTGCGTGCTTCCTTGGTCTTAGACCTGCGGGCTTCGGCCTGGTCAGCCAGGAGCTTCTTGCGGGCCTTGTCTGCCTTCAGCTTGTGGATGTGTTCCATGAGAATGCGCTTGTTTTTGAACACATTTCCCTTCACCTTCAAGTACAGGCTGTGATACATATGGCGGTCAATCTTCTTGGATTCACGGTATCTCCTGAGCAGCTTGTGAAGGATCCTCATTCTCCTCATCCAGGTCACCTTCTCCGGCATTCGAGCATTAGCAGTACCCTTCCGCTTACCTATGCCCATATGCCTGTCCTTCCGGCGAGCCAAAGTATTTTTCCGGCATCTGGCACGGGAGTGGACAGTCACAGGCTTTCGGATGATCAGTTCATCTTTGATCAGCTTCCGGATCTGCTGACGGGAGTTAGCATTGGCGATCTCATTGGTCTCATTGGGGTCCAACCAGACCTTCTTTTTGCCACAGCGGAGGACGCTCGAGGCAAGCCTCTTCTGAAGCCTGAGCATACTAGTCTACGTTTTGGAAGCAGCCACTCCAGCTCTGCCCCCCTTTCCTCTTCCCTGCCCCGGGCCGCACCGCCCACTCCCACCGGATCCAACCGGCCAGGAGCCGCCGGTAACCGAGAGCGGAGCCCGCTCACCTCATACAGGTGCCAACTTGACAGTTGAGGGTTTGAGCTCTGGACACATTTGTAGAGAATTAGTAGTTGGGTTAAGCCCAGAGCAAGCCTACAGGAGATCGTCTGGCTTACAGAGAAGGCCCAGGTGAGTGGGACTAGGCCCAGGAATCAAAACACAGAGAGCTGGTTGAGAGAGTCGGCATCCTTGTGCATAGTTGGCCAGACATGCTGGTCCGGCAAGTGAGGATCGTCCCTCTCTCAGCCGTTACGTAGAGATGATGTGGCCAGTTCCCTCGGCCCTGGTGTTGGTGTGAGCTCTCCCATCACGCTGGACTGAGAAGTGTAAACGGACTGTCCTACGGAAATAAACCCCCTGTTCCCTTAAGCCGTTTGATGATCATTTGTCAGCAACCATGCAGGTGACTGCAGCAACTAGCACACACAATCCCCTGCGTGCAGTCCTCAGCACCTGCAGCTCGCGCAGGCTGGTACATGCCTGTCATCCCACGCGGGAGGCGGAGGCACGACCCCAAGTTCAAGGTCACTTGGCTCCATAGGGAATCTGAGTTAGCCTTGGTTGCATGAGATCCTGCCTCTAAATGATAAAAATAAGTAAATAATCCATGTATTCACAGGGCAAAAAGTGTAGAAAAGGAAATATCCGAGAGCTGTACTAAACAGCAAATTAAAACAATATTGAAAGTTTTGTAGATTAGGTGCTTTTTCAGTGTTTTTCATTTGTAATTTCTTGTTTCTAGTAAATATTTCTAAGTAATTATGCTAATATCTGTGCTTTATCTTGAAAGAGGTCTGGATATTATACTGATAAGCTATTGCTCTTTCAGGGCCCAGCGTGTAGGATAGGCGGGCCAGTGTCAAGCCCGGCAGCTTCCAAAGGGCTTTGGGGGAGGGGGAGTCACATGACCTCTGAGGGCTTCAGGAGAAGGGGAGAAGGACGGGCTTGAGGGATGGCATGGGTTGGATGAGGAGGGTGGAAGGGATGGGGCAGAAAGGCTTGTCTAGGGGTCTCAGCTTCACTTCACCAAAAGAAAGGCTCCAGGCCGTGTGAGTACCAAAGACCAAGAGCAGGCGTGAGATGGCGAACATGGTAGAAGGAGAGATGTGACTTCTGATAAAGTCCTCTGACCTCCAGCAACGGGCCATGACTGCATGTTCTCTCTCTCTCTCAAGACCCCCAGTCACCCAGAACCAGAAGAGGGCACCCTCTGCCTGAGAGCAGCCCCCCCCCCAGCCAGGGACCAAGCTGGGAACCCAGAATCCACACTGCGAGGATGCAGGACAAGGAGGCAGGACCCTGGGCCCCATCTGCGGCTTCCTGCGCAGTCTGCAGCGCATTCAGCGCCACCCCCGCGCTGTGTCCTAGGGAGCCTCTCCTTCAGTTCCTTCCCTAGTGTGCGACCCTCTCCCGGCTCTGCTGCACGGCACGTGGCCCCTCCACCCTCGCCAAGGAAGGACAGCTCTGCGTGGGGAGGACAGCCGACGGAGCCCGCGCGCAGCACGCCGTCCGTGGGGAGGACAGCCGACGGAGCCCACGTGCAGCACGACCTCCGTGGGGAGGACAGCCGATGGAGCCTTCGTGCAGCACGACCTCCGTGGGGACAGCCGACGGAGCCCACGCGCCGCACGCCCTCCGTGGGGACAGCCGACGGAGCCCACGCGCGGCACGCCGTCCGTGGGGAGGACAGCCGACGAAGCCCGCGCATGGCACTGAAAGCCAGTTCACAGAAGATGCGCCGAGGGTCCTTCAGAAACACAAAAATGAATTTATTTACAACCACAACGCTACTTCACAAGCAGCAGCAAGGAAGAAGAGCCCCGGGCCCCGGGCATCCCCCGGGCATCCCCCGGGCATCCCCCCACTCGGCGGCCCTGCCGTGCTCTTCCGTCTCAATCCTGCTGGTCTGTCTGTCTAACGTCTTCTTCCTCAAAGTTCCCTAGGGAGGAAGGAGACACGTGAGCACACTTCCTACTGACTGTGACACAAAGTGTTACATTTGTGGGTGCCCCGCCCTCCCCTGGCCCAGATGCCCCCGACCCCCGCCCCCGCCCTCGGCCCTGCCTGCAGACAGTGCGGGTCCGCGGGCGGCTCTTAGCCCAGGCCGTGCGCTGCCCCTGGGCTCTGGGACTGAAGCGCTCCACCCAGCCCAGCTGTAGGATCCTCATTCCCTCGCCCACCTGGGTTTCTGGAACGCCCCTCCTGCACGAGGCCCTCTGGTGCTTTAGAAGCTAACCTGAGACCCCCCCCCTCGTGGACCCCCAAGTCACATCCACAGAACTGAGGATCAAGCCCAAAGGCCCAGCCTGTGGTGTCAAGAAAGGGTACCAGGAAAGGCAGCCGGTCCACTACCCCGTACACCAGCACCCCAGCGCCCCAGCGCCCCAGCTTTGCATCTGCCCAGGTTTTGCTCTGCATCTTCCTCCCGGGTTTTGCCCGTCCCTGGCCACCTCTCGCCTGGAGCCGACCCTCTGGAAATATTTCCTGGTCTTGCTCCAGGTGAGTTATCACCTCTCCTGGCGGCATGGCAACAGTACACGTCACGCTACTCAGGACCCCCAGGTGCGCTCTGGAGGAAAGCCCCGCCCCTCCGTCCCACACCACCAGCATTGTGCACGTGCGCAGTGGCGCTGGTCTGCTTCTAGGGATGGAGGGGAAGGGTGCCCAGCTGTGGTCATTCTGAATGAGGGTGTGCGTTAGCACCCAGTGCCCACGAGTCTGTGGGCATCGCCCACCTTATGAGATGAGCAGAGAGACAGGATAAAGATCCCGGCATGTCCCAGGGCACTGGTCAGCCACACAATGCTGCGTGGCGTTAGGATGGTGGTGGCTGGAACCATCCCACTCGGGGCACTAGGCGGCATTTAAACAGAACGTTGTTCTTTCTGATTCAATTGTTTCAGGGGTGGTGGTTTTTTCCTCAAGAATGGGAAATAGGGCGCCCTTGCTCCTCATAGTACTCCACATCCGGAGTCCGTGAGTTCCGTTCTTTCTCTCTTCTAATAAACTTTGCCTTAATTCTCAAAAAAAAAAAAAAAAAAAAAAAAAGGGAAATATTGGGCTGAGAAGATGACTCAAGGGTAAGAATGCTTGCTGTGCGAACATTTGGACCCGAGTTCAAATCCCCAGCATCCAGGTAAAAAGCCTGACCTGCCTGCAACCCCAGCGCTGTGCTGGGGAGGAGACAGGAGGGTGAGTCCAGCTCCAGGTGCAGGGACAGATCCCGGCTCACGGAAGAAAGCAGAGCGCTACAGGGAAGGGCCCTGCTGCCCTCCTCTGGCCTCTGTGCGTGCTGGGGGTGTGTTATCTGCACACACGTGTACGTATGCCCATGCATGTGAGCATGTTTCTAACAGGCCACTCTAGGCTGAGGGACCACCCAGGAGACCTGCGGAAGACAGGCCAGACAAGGCTCTGAGAGGTCAGGTGGGCGAGCAGGTGGACTGCAGCTCCCTGTCTGTCCCTGGACCAGCCTGGGCCAGGGATGAACCCCGCTTCTCCCTGGGCCCACGGCTGGCCGCGCTCCCTGCACGCGGTCCTCAGCGCGTCCTCACCCTGGTCCATGTCGTAACTGTTCTCCCGGCTCTCCTGCCTGAAGGCGTCAATGTCTTCCTCACCCGAGCGCATCTCCAGCTCATCCACACCTTCCAAGGGAACCTGAGTTTCCTCCGGGGGTTCACCTGGGCCTGGAACACAGCAAAGGATGTGTTGTGAGGGAAGCTGAGGGAAGACCGTGTGCTGCCTCCTGTTCCCCAAATCAGTCTGCCCAACCCTGCCCCCCACGCCTGTCCAGGCCCGCACACCCTGCCCTGTCTCCCTCCTTTCTTGGCAAAACCACTGTGACAGATGTGCAGAACTGCAGCCTGGATCCTTCGTCCAGCGGGGGGCCTGGGATCCCAGGGGCTCTGGGCCTCTCCCACCAGAGTCACACCCACAGGTGGGCACTGCCAGGCAAGCTCTGCCCACGAGGGCATCCTCTTGTGTCTCTGAGGCCCGAACCATAGCTGGACACCTCCATCTGGTCAGTCCATGTCCTTCCACTCTCTGGGAGCATCCCATGGCAGACGCCGGCCATCTCGTGTCCTTCTCCTCCCTTCTGCTCCCCTTGGGGGACATCTCATTCCAAATGCCCACCCGTATGATGTGCTGCGCTCAGACTGTCCCAGAGGCCACTCCCCAGACAGCCCAACTACACCAGGACCCTGAGATCAGGACCCTGAGAGCAGGACCCCACTGCCCTGGCGGCTTGCAGCTCGTACCCTCAGGTCCTGGCGCCTCCTCCTGGCCGGCTCCTTCGGCAGGCGGGTGCTCCTCAGGAAGTGTTGGGGTCCACAGGGCCAGTTCCGTGATTTTGGTGGCTTTCCATCTGGGAATCATAGTTACTAATGTCTCTTCCTCCTCTTCTTCTTCTCCTCTTTCCTATTTTAAACGCGAAAAAGTAATAAATTCACCAATTCGCAATATTAAAAAGCCAACCAAGACAAGAGAGGCTGTGAATCTAATGGGAACCTTTTGTGACACTGTGCCCCACAATCAGAATTACTGCTGATGCGCCCACAGTTTGGTCTGAGGGCTGAAAACAACGTGCAGCAGCCCACAGAGACAGAAAGCCAGAAGCAAGTCCCGCCTTGAGAAGCGTTCAGGTCCGGCATGCCCCAGCTGCCTGAAACAGCTAAGGAGCACAGAGACCACACAGCCTTCCTAGCTCAGCCTTCACTTTCTAGCTCCATTGTCGTGTAAATAATAAAGCAACACGTGGAGTAAAGTCTTGACGGCCCCCCAGCAAGTCCACATGATGGCCAGGAAGCCCATAAACAGAGAGGCTTCGTGTCCAAGTACTGAGTCAAACTCAATACAAGTGGAACGGAGAGGGAATCATATGCAAACGTGTGACTTACAGCAGCTGTGTAAATGTGTACCTTACAGTAGCATGTGTAAGTGTGCATCTTATAGTGGCACCTTACAATTACAGTATATATAAACGTGTGTCTTATGGTAGCGTGTGTACAACGAGCACCTTACAGCGGTGCGCGATGCGTGCAGTGAGCACCTTACAGCGGTGCGCGATGCGTGCAGTGAGCACCTTACAGCGGTGCGCGATGCGTGCAGTGAGCACTTTACAATGAGCACTTTACAGTGGTGTGCAATGCGTGCAGTGAGCACCTTACAGCAGTGTGCCGTGGTGGTTGCCACCAACGTGTGTGGACTTTGAAAACGCACTAGTTCTGTTATTCACTCCAGAGATGTAGGCAGTGGCTCTCACCATCTCATCAGGCGGCAACTGGTGGGAAGAATAGCCAGGGCTTCAGCTGAGTCCCTCAGAAATAAATTCTAAACGTCCTTGCTCGTGAAGGGGATAGCAATGGCCAGCACAGGGCTGACCAGACTCGACCCCGCCGGGGTCAGAATCACCCAGAAGACCCTCGGAATACGGATGCTGGCCCGGCCAGAGACCCTGCTGTTGCTGAGCCAGAGAAACTGAGAAACTCCCTGGGGACATCTGTGTTCTGGGCACCAAGATGCCCTCTCCCTCCAGCTGCCGGGAGCCCAGAACTGAGTCCGCTCCAAGGAGCTACCCACACCTGCTGTCAGATCCTGTTCAGGTCCAGATCAGCCTCAGGGGGTCATGGCACGAGCAACTCTGCTTTTGCCCAATTCTGTTCCCCACCGAAGCCGACCCTAAAGTAGCTCAATAAACCTTGCATCATAGTTCCAAATTCTCTGCCTCTGATTTCTTCTTCTCCCAGCTGGTTCCTGATCGATCAAAGCCCCTTAGAGCCCCTCACAGAAACCAAGGTGTCGCTCATTACCTTATCTGTCAGCTAGACTTTGAGTGCAGGTCACAAACCCACTGTGACACACCACAGTGACATGGTCACAGATTCCAGCTGTCGTTCTTGGGACCTGACGTCACACAAACTGTCCAACTTGGGATAAGCTGTCCCTAGTCACGAAGCCTGGCTGCGGCTTGCTGCCGTGGTCACTGCAGGAGGATCCCCATTACTTCTGGCAACTAAATTCCACATGTCCATGCGCAAGTGAAGGACATGAGAAGGGGGCATCCCCAAAAGATGGTGTTAGCATCGGAGGCTGTGACCTTTCCCCTCACGGGGCTGATGTGAACACACAGGCGGCGTTTCCCCAATCTGTGAACGTAGGTGGTGTCTCTCCAGTCCATGAACCCAGGCGGCATCTCCCAGCCCTGACTGCAGGCGCGTCTCCCCAGCTTACCATATCTGTTAGGCGGTACTCCCCATGCTGCTCACATCCAATGTCAAATACATACTTCCCAGGGCCAACAGGCTACAGTGAAGAGAAACCCCGAAATAGGTTACTCTATGGGGTCCACACGAAATGCTTCACAAACATCACCCCCAAATCCCCACTCTCAATTCCCACCACTGCACCAAGCGTGGCGGAGTTACTGGATGCTTTTGTCACCCCGCACCCCGAGACTAAGGGAACTGCTGAACCTTTCCTTTTAAGCCTCGGCCACGTTTACTGCTTTACAGAAGAATAAAGGATCTGTTCAGTATCACAACCAGAAACACAGCACCTGCAGCAGCCGAGCTAGGGACAAGACCACTATCAGCACGTGTGTGTGTGTGTGTGTGTGTGTGTGTGTGTGTGTGTGTGTGTGTGCGCGCGCGCACCCTAGTGCACGTATAGATTCAGGAGATAGCTTGCAGAAGTCAGTTCTTTCCTTCCACCAAGAGAGTTTCTGGGATCAACTCAGATCATCAACTTGGCAGCGCTGAGCCCTCTCGCCAGCCCCACTGCAACACTGATCCATGTATGTAACCTTCACTAGTGCTGTGACAGGCAGTGAGTCTCAGCCTTCAGGACACTTGGGAGGCAAGCCTTTGGGCACACCTCTGAGGAATTATTAAAGGCAGTCAAAACAGGCCTCTGCGCAGGCCTGGGCATTATCTTAATTGGAAAATTTAGTCCACAGGGTATGGGACCACTCCCTCCCTGGGCAGGCGGGTGCCAGCCAACAAAGCAAGCTGGCATTTAGAAGCTGGTATGCACTGTTTTTTTGCACTCTGCCCTTGACTTGGATGTGGCGTGGTTGGTTCCCTGAGCTTCTGCTGACGATCCCCCCACAGGGCCATGATGGAGTGGGGTGGCTTTCCATCCGTAAAGGAGTGAGATTCAGAATCGCAAGCTGAAGTAGAATCTCCTGGATCATGGAGTCAGGTTATCGTTACAGCATCGAAGTTAGGGAACTACCACAGCTACACGGTGCTTCTTTAGAAATCCCAATGACACGCGCTGATGCTGCTTTGGCCCGTCAATCACATGTGGATGCCTTCCTGTGTTTACAAGTGCTTCTCCGCAGCGCCAGTTGTAGTGGTACTTGATCCATCTTAGGATGGATCCTAAGGAATCCTAACAGGAACCCTATTTTCCTGGTTTATTGGTGTTGACATTTACTGTGCAGAAACTTTTCTTCGACAAAGAAAGATTGAGCGAATTGCCTTTCGTTTTCATGAGCCTTTTGTTTCGTGTTTGGTCTCATGTGGCCCAAGCCAGCTTGGAATTCCTAGTGCATCAGCCTCCGCCTCCCAGGCTGGGATTGCAGGCATGTGCTACAACTCAAAAAACACAGGATGATTATAGTTAAATCTTAAAGTGTTGCCAGAGGTCTCTGTTAGGCTAAATTTCCAGAAGTAAAATCCTAAGCAAAATGTGCACATATTCTGACCAGAATAATGACTCACAGTAGCATCCTATTGACCTTGGGGCCTGCCCATCTGAAAACTTTTGCTTTTCATGAACATTAGCATTGCATTCTATCTTTATGTGTCCTTCATATTAAAAATGAGAATCTCCTGTATGATCTGTGCAATGACCAACATATCATTGACCCCTCAAAGTCTAGCATGGACTAAAGGCACTAGGATCCTTAGAAGCAAGGGATTAACAGCCACAATAGTGTTCCTATACTTAAGGGGAACACAAGAAAGAGTTCTAGGAAATGCCACTGAGTCCTTACACCTCATCAGAGAGGAGGACCCAGAGGAAAGTTTGACATACACATTAAAGGATGCTCCAGGGATGGGGGGAGGGGGCATTTGGAGAAAGGGGGGGGGAAGAAAAGGAAAAGGGAGGAGGGAGCAGGGAGGTCCAGGGAGAGGTGGAGGGAGGGAGGGGACTGGGGTGCCTATTATGTTTGTATGAGTGAAAAAATAAATAAGTAAAAAGGAAAAAAATGAGAATCTCATCATTTAAAAACAGATTTTTTTCACAACTTTAAAATACCTTAATGACCATGTTATGCTGTGAGATCATACATATTTGCATTGTGCAATGGACACATTGGAATAGCTAACATTCTATCTCCTTAAATACTTTTAAAATGCTAATTAGTGTGCAATAACTGTACATATATATGGAAGTCATTTACATCACATTGATGGATGTAATGCTCTATATGTGTATATATATTACGGAAAATATTCTAAACCTCATTTCATCATTCATCTCTCAAGCTACTTCCTTTTCTTCCTCTTTGTCTTTTTGTTCTGTTTAGAGACAGAACAATGTAGCTCAGGCTGGCCTCAAAGTCATTTCCTCCTGCCTCAGTCTCACGTGCCGCGGCTGTAGACCTGCACGACCATCCCAGCCTGATGCTTCCTCTCTGTGTCTTCTAACATGCAAGGGGCTCTTTCTGTAAGCTAAATCGATTTCTCCTTCTGAGCCTGCTTAGGGGCTCCCGCCATCGTTTCAGAATCAGCGGGTATATATTTATATATATAAATTATTTATATATATAAATATATATATATTTACTTGTCTTTTTTGCATATGTGACTAGTTTCACCCCATGCCACATTTAAACTCTTATTTCTCTGTTTCTTAACTTTTATCTTCCTCTTTATGCTGAGGGATAAGACGATGTCATTCTTGCTGGTGACCATCCGGTTTCCCGGCCCATTATCTCCTGATTTGGCCCCTGATCACTGACCTCAGGCAAAGCTAATGGAGTGCTGAGTGATCTCTGCCTTCTCAGCCTGCCTCCTTTGCGTGAACAGCCACGTGCAAGGTTCTGAATCACTTGGGGTTTCTCTGCATCCCCCAAACTTTGCACAGAAGGACAAGCAAAGCCAGAGGCCCCCAAACAGGAGCAATGGGGAGAAACATCTTCTGAACCTAGGGCAGACACTCTGGCCCTGCAAGCCCCCTCTATCCCACCCCAGGAGGCTGGCCTGTGTCCCAAGGGAGCGCTCCTGGTCTCTTCCATTTGCCACAGGTTTACCAGGGAGCACACACAGGGGGCGACGGAGCTCCAGCATGAAGGGTGCTGCCAAAGGGCCGTAAGAAGTCCTTCTGCCGTCCAGGGAAACAGACCCGGCCCCTGTTCCCTCTCTACCCCACACTCTGTGGGCATCAGGAGGGTTCGGGGTCGCAGCCCCCCCATCTAGAAGGGCTACAGGGCTCCTCTTAGGGTTAGCAGGGGCACATCTGCACGCTGACTTACGTTCTTGTTCAGGAACTTGCCCTGGTACCTGTGGTTCAGGTGGATGAGCTCAGCCGCCCCCTCCTGCTGCCCGTTCACCCAGCTCCCGACGTACTTGCTCCCTGTTTCCGCATAGAAGTAGGTGCCTTGCCCGTGCCTGGCGAGGAAGGCAGGAAAGGGGGATTTCACATGGCGGTTCCCCACCGTGGACACCTCCAGGCCTGCGGCATCAGCTCTGGGACTGAGGGTGGTCCGCCAGAGGTCGGCTCCCAAGAGACATGGCTTCTGGGTCTATGACCACTCAGAGCCCCGCGTGTCACCTGCTCACATGGGACCAGCCGCTTGCACATCGGCCACATGGGACCAGCTGCTTGCACCTCAGCTGAGCCTGCCCCTCGCTCCTCAGGGCTTGTGGATGAAGGACTCATACGTATTGGCCCCATGTTGGGGGGACACAGTCCCTTTGCATCCCTCAGTAACACCTCCCAGCCTGCGCATGCCCTGTAGCTTGAAGCCACAAGGCGGGGCCAGCAGGCGGTGGGGCGGGGCCAGCAGGCGGCGGGGCGGGGCCAGCAGGCGGCGGGGCGGGGCCAGCAGGCAGGCCTCGGCTGATTCTGCTTCCAGCAGGTGTAAGGACAGTCATACTGTTCTTAGCACTGATGGTCAATCTCAGCTACTGACCTGGGTCGCCTATGAGAGCAGCCCTGGGGCCCTCTGCGGGGGATAACCTTAGTCAGACTAGTCAAAGTTGGAAGACCTTCCCAACTGCAGGGGCGTCATACCCTGGACTGGGGTCCTGGGCTGAGCAAATGAAGACCACATGCATCCAGTCTCCCTGCATTGTGACCAACTGCTTCAAGCCCCTGCGGCCCACACCCCGCACTGAGCTGAAGCCCCTTCCCCCTTCAACTGCCGCTGTCTGGGTGTTTGCTCCCTACAATGAAGGAGAAAATAAAACATGCACAAAGGGAGCCCAGAGCTAAAGGGAGAAGCCAACCTTTGGTGGGCAAACCACTCTCCAGTGTAGGTGTCGTTGTTGACGTAGTAATACACGCCGTGGCCGTGCCTCTGGTCGTCAGCCCACTCTCCTGAAAGGCATCAAGCAGAGGCCAGCTGAGAAGGGCTGATCTCCGACTCTAACCATGTGCTCCATAATTCTGCAGAGGAAAGAAATCTGTAGCCCAGTGGCTAAGGCCGCGGTCTCTCCTGTCTGGCTTCCCTCCATCCTTCCTCGCTCTTGCATCAGGCAGCATGGAGAACTGGCTAAGGAGGCTGAGTTGGGGGATCCCTGGGCACAGGTCTGGGAGGTGTGTTCATGCACCCCAGTCACCTGCATGCTCTCTCAGGATGCTGGGGACACAGTGAGAGTTCAAGCCAAGCTTATCCGACCCACTCCTAACAGCACAATCCACTGGTCTTGCAGGTACGTGGTGATCCAGCCGCAGCTGGAAGGCTTGGTGTCCAATCCCGACACTCACTCCGTCTCCCACCTGGCTGCCGGGCTCCAAGACTGACCTCAGCCTGGCCCCCCAAGGCTGCTCATCTGAGAGGCAGCTCCTAGCTGCACGCAGCACCAGCCGGGCCCTCTGCATACCTGGCCTGGGTGAACCTCCATTCATCTCCACAGGGGGAGTATGCTAACATCTCTGAATTTAGGGGCACGCTAGACATCAGAACACAGCTCCACAGTGCACACAAGCAGCAAGCGGTGCTGTCAACTAGAGGGAATTAGACATGAGTCTCTCAAAACCTCCTCACCTCTGACCACTAACCCAAGGAAGAAATCCACTGGGCGCTGCCCTGCGGGACGTTACGCGGGACATTACCTAAGAGTTTGCATTTCACCAGTGACAAATCAGTGCCTACAGGGCACTTTCTGGACTGTGAATAATTTAAAAGCTAATTGAGATCAGAGAGAAGGGAGGACTTTTACCTTCCATCTTCCCCACAGGAAGCACTGCAAACTGCTTTCTTTGGGACAGAGTCTGAGTACTGGCTAAGGACGGTGGAAGATGCTGCACCCCACCCACAGTGTCTCCAGCACGGGAGCGCATGGCGGCGTGTGCAGAGACCTGGGGAATCCGGACTGGGTGGCAGCAGTGTGCCACCCAGCATGCCTAGGTCTCTGAGTAGAAATCTACACAAACAGGCCGTCTTGGAGCTATAGGCAGAGCTGGGCAAAGTGTAAATTGGCTTTTAAGAGCTATCGAGTTGGTTGGTCCCAGGGCCAAGGCCTCATCGGGAGCTACTGCTTCTCGGGGTTCCTGCCGACAAAACAAATGCATCTCTCTTCCCGTGCTCAAGAGAGCTGGGCCCCGAGATGGCGTGGCAAGAAAGATAATACATACCTGCAGTACTCTTTAAAGCCGGAAGACGACAGTACTGTGAAACACGCTACATTTCTTCTCGCTGGGAAACTAGGGAGGTCAGTCTCTTAAGGACCCATCTGCTTAGAAAACTTGTGGGTAACACTCGCCCCCCAGCAACCCTGAGCAGCGAGTGAGGTAGCCTGCACCTGCCAGGTTGGGCACCCCCCACACCCCGCAATGGCCAGGATCAAGACTTCTTCTCTAAAACAAGGGACCTATGATACGGCTTAGTGGGAAGAGGCTTTGCCTCGCATGTACCAGGCCCTGAGTTCAATCCCTAGCACCGTATAAACCAGGTGTGGTGGCGCACACCTGTCCTTCCAGCATTCAGGAGGAGGGTGTAAGAGGACCGGAACCTTTGGGTCATCTCTGATTACATAGGAAGTTCAAGGCCATCCTCGGAGACATGAAACCATCTCAAAAAAAAAAAAAAATAGAGGAGGAAAAGGAGGAAGATAAAGAACAGGAAGAAGAGGAAGGAAGAAGAAATGTATTTAAATTTGCATTTAACTTTTTTTGAGAAACTCTACCCCTAATCCTGTACTTCCCCTCGCTCTTGGTCTGTTCGATGGAATTTGAGTTCTCTGAGTTCTTCTCCTCGAAGAAATCTCCACAGCTGATTGGCTTGCTGGGTTGAACTTCTGAGAGAGCAGGGGTCACCCAGGAAGTCCCTACAGGTGTCCAGAGCCCCACCCCCTGCTGTTATCAGCGTGGCTCTCACCAGGCACCCTGGGAGGTCACAGGAAGCCACCCTCTGGGTGCTGGCTCGTCCTGGCTGGGCTGGGCTGTGACTGGTCCTGCCAAGCCTCCAGTGGGTGCTGGCTCGTCCTGGCTGGGCTGGGCTGTGACTGGTCCTGCCAAGCCTCTAGTACTGTAGCAGCCACACAGAAACGCAGGAACTAGATCGGCCCCTGGGTGTGGCAGCTGCACCCAAGCCACGTCCCCGGCAGCATGACCGTGGGCATTGCCCACAGCCACACACCCGAGAAGAAGCAGGGCTGCAGCGGAACCCCATCTCAAGAGCCCCACGCTCCTTCTTCTCCAGCTCCTGCCCTCTGGGGCCTGCAGACCAGCCAGCCATCTGCCACCAGCCCACTCCTCCTTCTCCACCATGCCCCTGTGTGCCTCGTCCTCGGGCAACATGGGCGACAGCAGGGCTCTCTCCTTCCCAACTTCAGTCCCTCACTTGACCTCCATCCCCAAACCTCAGAATCTGGAGAGATGGCCCAAGGCCACTCCACCCCTCTCCCACCTCTCTCACCATCCCCCGCACACCTCCGCCTCGGTGCAGCCTAATAACAATAACTATCTCTTCCTGCAACCCAGGAGCCTCTGCTTTTTCGGGGTGCCCACTGGCCCTGTCTGGACATCTGTGAGGTCAGGTTGGACCTTCTCCTCAAGTCTTGAGGTGAGTCCAGCCTTCACTGTTATTGCAGTTCATCTATGTGTTGCTGATAAAATCACCATTGCATGGCTGAAGGGAACGAAGGGTTCTCTCACGACAGTCTGTCCACTGTTCTTAGTTCGGTTGGCAGGAGAGCATACACCAACTGCAAAGGGACAAGGGAACTGACCACAAGGTCTCCACGTAACGGCTGAGAGAAGGACAATCCTTACTGGCAAGACCAGCATATCTGGTCAAATATACGCAAGGATGCCAACTTCCTCAACCAGCTCTCTGTATTTTATTCATCTGTCCAGGACCTAGTCCCACCCACCATAGGCTGGGCCTTCCCCATCCCTACAATCTTCTGCCGGTTTGCTCTGGGCTTAACTCAACCACTGATTCTCTACAGATGTGTCCAGAGCTCGAACCTACATCTGTGCCTGAGTAAGACAGCTGGGGTCTGACACTAACGCTGGGTGGGTGGCATGGGATCAAACCGACTCCTTGGAAAGCCATTGTCTGTGGAGTTGGAGAACTGTTTGCATAGGCGCCCACACCTGAGGTCCCAGGTCATGGGAGTAAAGTTTTCGCTTTGGCCGGCTGAACCCCACATTAAGAATGTCCTAACACCCCTAATTTGCGTGTACTTCTCATACAGCCCAAATCATACTAACAGCTTTGCTAACACCAAAAGTGATAACAAGACAGAACTCACCAGAATTACATGACCCCCCAAATTAGAGTGTTTGAAGTCAGTTAAAAAGCAGGGGGTGCTGCAGGTGAGACAGACCCGCTGAGGTTTGGGAATGAAGCAAATCCCATGCCTGGTACAGTGGTGGCAGAAATGAGCTCACCCTGGTCTCAGGCCAGACAGAATCTCCTTCCTACAGCTGCTTGACATCTGTTACCGCAGGGTTATAAAGTTACCTGGGAACAGAGCAGTAACTGTTATGGTTGGGTAAGTACCCCCCAAAGGTCATGTATAAAAGACTTGGTCCCCCGCTCCTAGCACCACTGGGAGGTGGTGGAGCCTGCAGAAGGTGCAGTGAGAAAAGTCGGGTCACTGGGGATATGCCCTCAAAGGGGACACCGGGCTATCGTCCCTCCCTCCTGTCTTCCTGCCCGCGAGGTAAGCAGCTGTGGCTGCTACACGTTCCCACTGTGAGGGTCTCCCTCGCCGAGGCCATGAGATCAAACATCTGTGGACTAAAGTCTCTGGAATAAAAAGAACCTTTTGTTCTCCTTTAAAATGACTGACACAGGAACCCGGCTCACACTTCAGGACATGCAACCCTCATTAGAACAACACTGTCACTCGAAGTGCGTCGTGGTCCTCGCCCATGTCCAGTGAGCTCTCCCCAGCAGTTAGCAATGGCTCTGGGTGCTTTACACACGTTGGTCTGTTCCTATCTGTAGTGGAGAAAACTAAGGCAAGGAGAAGGAATACACAAAGCCACGCTTACTGTCCCCACAGCCCAAGACTGTGGTCACAGATCTTGTGGAAATCTGATGGAAACTATACATTTTCCAGTGGGCGGAGGGAGATGAGGGCGCAAGGCCCAGGCGGGAGATCACCGCATGATTCCTGAAGGCTCACAGCCCTCTCTCTGTCTAGTCCCTCCCCACGGCTCGGTTACACCACCAGGTGACGGTGTTGTCAAAGGCCACGAGGTTCTTGGAGGTAAGGTGACAAGTGTTCTCCTGAGGCCTGTGCTGGCCTGTAAGGAATCGTGGACAGAGACTGGGGAAGCCAGTGTGCCAAAGGGGACGCCTCCCAGTCAGACACCTGGATGAAGGGCCTTGAGATCTGCAGACACATCACAGCCATTAGAAGGACGGACTAGTCAGAAACAGAGAGAAACAAAGACACAGGGCGAGGATGCTGTGGGCATCTGGTCGGCGTCCAATCCACCCGATCCACACCAGCCAGCAGTGCCCAGCTCACAGAGGGCATGCACTGCCCGCAGCGCTGGGCACGTGTCCCGCTGTGGGTTTGCTGGCTAGTTGTGTAGCCAGTCAGCGAGTGAGCGAGTGAGTTGGCTGGAAGGCTTCCTGGCTCTTGCACTGACATAGAAACTTGATTTGCTTTTGGTAAACAGCTGACTTATCTGGAGAGCTGAGCTTTCCTGGATACTTTGGGACCCACAAATTCAAAGTCAAAAAGTGGGGGGGGAAACCCCAAAACTCTGCCCAGCACAGACCCCTGCTTTGTCATGATATTTTACCTTCATATCGGGATCCATCTGGGTATATAAAAGTGCCTTGGCCGTGCTTTTTATTTTTGTAATATTCTCCAACGTATCGGGCGCCATTTTTGAACTTGTAGATCCCCTGAAACAGATGGATGACACGGTTCCCATCGTTGTGACGTCACACTGGCGAATGCAATGCTTCGTCGAAAAATCAGGCCGTGGATGCTGACCTGGCCGTGTCTTTTACCGAATTCATACTTCCCTTCGTACGTGTCGCCGTTGGGCAGCCTCGCCTTGCCATTTCCATGCCGCTCTCCCGCCTCATTCCGCTCGCCTTCGTACTCCTGGCGGAAGAAACAGATAATCACGGGCAGCGAGCGGCCCTTCAATGCCGCTATTATGTTCGCTTCCCGCTGGTCATCAAGGCTGCAGGCAGGAAACTCTGGCCCAAGGCCACAGCGCCGGGTGCAGGGGTGGGGAGCCACGCCTTCCAGCACCTTCGCTTGTGGTTACCTGTGCTAATCCCCAACACAGCCGGGTCAGTGAATGCGTAAAATGAGCACACTGTGCTCCTCACAGGAATATTTCTGAAGTGTGCGTGGGCCCCCAAACCACACACACCCCTCCCTGTTCACCTCCCCCGATAATCCAGGACTTTGAGTTCAGGTGTCCCAGAGCACAACTCCTCCTGGGGAGTCACTCCTAGGGTGACTGCAGCCTAGGGGCCGGTATTCTGTAGCATGGGGGCAGGGGGATCCTGGGACCAACCTGAAACAACTATGAATCTGTCTTAGAAGCACACCGGACTAGGGACGGAGCTCAGGACTTGCCTGGCACACACAAGATCCTGGCTTCCAACTCTCTCTCTCTCTCTCTCTCTCTCTCTCTCTCTCTCACACACACACACACACACACACACGCACACACACGCACACACACACGCACACACACATGCACAGTGTCATTCCAGCTTCCTGGAGCGGCTGAAGCAGGGGGACTACAGGGTCACTTCAGGAGTTCAAGACCATACTTGAGCCATACAGGGAGTCCCTGACCGCACCCCCCAACTGGTAACTAAAAAGAAGCAGAAGCTTGCGATCCCCTTATTTTTGTTCCTGCAGTCCATATTGGTTCGCCTGTACATGAATGTGGGTGGAGTCCCTATAATAAGTAACCAAAAAAAGACAACACATAGCCTATGACATTGTGTCTCATACCTTAAACATCTCCAGTAGTATTAGTTGAAAAGTTATGAAGGAAAAAGAGAAAACATGGACTCAGACTGTCATAGTGAGGCACAGGTGTCAACTTGATGGTTGAGGGTTTGGGCTCTGGGCACATTTGTAGAGAATTAATGGTTGAGTTGAGCCCAGAGCAAACCTGCAGGAGATTGTCTAGCTGATGGGGAGGACCCAGCCTATGGTGGGTGGGACTAGGCCCTGGAATAAAATACAGACAGCTGGTTGAAAGAGTTGGCATCCTTCTATACATTTGGTCAGACATGCTTGTCTGGCACACAAGGATCGTCCATCTCTCAGCTGCTATGCGGTGGTGGTGTGGCCAGTTCCCTCGGCCCTGGTGTTGGTGTGAGCTCTCCTGTCAGGCTGGTTTGATGGTCATTTATCAGCAACCATGCAGGAGAACTGCTACACAGACCTTTCCAGATTTATCAAAAGTCAGACCTGTATATGCAAGACCTCAGAAGCAAACAGTGGTTCACTTCTGACACAGTTGAAGTGCTGCTGTGATTGTGTCGCCGAGAATGTGTCACCGAGAATGTGTCTGGCCTTACAAATTTGTTTCAGGGTTGGTCCAAATCTCAGTATACAGAAGGTCCTGTCTCACCCCAGAGGCTTCTAAGTACACCCAACACTGAGTCCCAGGGAGGCTGAATAGGAGAGAAACCCTTTAAAGTGGCCCAGATGTAATCTGTGCCTAATTATGCACCCCATCAAGCATTTGACAAATCAGCAGGGTCGCCCAAGAAACAAACTAGAGGCCTGGATGGGAAGACTATAGGGTGGATTAGAACAGACACAGAACCTGAATTAGTAGTGGCTTTTCTTCTTTCTCTTTCTCTCTCCCTGGGTCTGTCTTTCTGTCTCTGTCTCACTGTCTCCTGTCTCTTTCTCTCCCCCCATGTCTCTCTCTCATTTAGGAGAGGTTGTGCATAGGGACGAGAGCTTGATGTCAGGTGCCTTCCTCAGTTGCGCTCCTCATTTTTTGAGACCGTCTCTCCTGAAACTGGGGCTCACCCCATAGACTGTGCTGGCCAGTCTCTGTCTCTCTAGAGCCGGGATCTCACGTGCACCACCTTTTTTTGTGCGGGTACCAGGGATCCAAACTCGGGTCCTCATGCACTTTGCCAACTGAGTCATCTCTCCAACCCCTCCCTACTGGTAACCAGGGAAACCAGAGGTGAGGGGGAGCCAAGCATGTATGCCGTGTGCAACTGCAGGTGAAGAAGCTGCCTCCATTGAACACCAGGGGCTGGAGCCTGCATTGCACCGCAGTTGGTCCTGCGGTTTGGCACTTGCGCTTGGCTGTTGGGGGCATGTGACTCCCGGGCACTCTGACTCTTGACACCGGCCAAGTAGGTGCGGTGCGTACAAGTGCGCTGCACACAAGTGTGGGTGCGTACTAGTGCGGATCTTGAGTTATAAATCTGGTGGAAACTGGACAATGCCCAAGCTGGTCAAAAGAGCTAAATAGGAACCCACATTACTCTTCATCAAGGATGCTGCCAGATTCCTCCTTTGATTCTGAAACTACCTTCCATCCACCTGCACACATGCAGCAGGTCCGTTCCACTCTATCAGCTAGTTTCGCGGAAAGGGGCTCAGCCTGTCAGTATGAGGGGGCACAGCACATCAGTGGATATGTCCCCTCGCCTTCCCTCGGCTACCGACAGGAGTGTGTGATTCCAGGGGTTCGGCGGGTCGGGGAGACTAAAGGAGTCCACCCGGAAGTCCTCAACAGTGTGAGGGCCTGGGAAGCAGCCTTTCCCGGCCTGTCTCTCGCCCTCTGCCTGGCAATCTTCGCCTTTAATGGGAGGCGGGCTGGGAGAGGGGAGGAGGTGGAAACCAACGTCACCACGCTGCACCTTTCAGGACGACTTCCTGGACGCGTGGTGTGGCGGGTCCGGCCGTCCCCGGCCTCTGGGTCCTCTGTCCCCACGTCTCCCCGCTCCGGAGCCCGCAGGTCTCTCCCTAGCTAGGAGCTCTCACCCGAGATCGTTCTCTCCCTCCTCCTCCTCCAACTCCTCGGAGCCCAGATCCGACATGGTTTCGTCTCAGCCTGGATCTCTGCAGCAGCGTCTCTAGCAGGCAGGTACCAGCCGCCCGACCGTGCGTTCCGCGTTGCCATGGAGATGCCGCCTGTCCCTCCTTCCTGTAGGGTGGCGGGAAGGGGCGGACGGGACCGGGACAGCCCCGGGTGCTGCCCTGGCAACCGGAGGGGAGCTCGACGAATCGCAGCGCTGGCAGGGCAGGAGGCGGGGCAAAGAGCGGGTCCAATAGCACCGGGCGGAACCCGGGGCAGCCCCGGGATACTGTCCGTCCAAGCGACGGGACGGGCGTCTCCACCAATCACTGCCCGGGAAGGGGGGAGTGGGCGGGGCCTTGGCTAGCCTAGAACCTCTGATTACGCGGTCTGACCCGACGCGGTGTGGCTCATCCTCCACAGGGAGCCACCTGGGCAGTGGACCTTCAGCAGGGCGAGCGCGCATCCCAACTCTGAGACTCCGTCCCTTCTGCCCACTTCTTGGTCTCTCTGGGCCCCTCCCCTCACCGAGATGCTGCGGGACCTTCCAGCTCCTCCACCCTGGGGTATTGGCGGTCCTCAGAGGCTGGGACGCCGCGATCTTCCTGTTGTCTGTAAACACCTCGCACTGCAGAGCGAACGCCGGCCTCCGAGCAGAGTGCAGGCACACTGACCCTCTGCCACTCACAGGCGTCCCTTACCGACTTCGATTTGCCCTCTGGCTTCGAGCACACTGCCTCTCACAGGCCTGCACGGGCACGCTCGTGCACACTGACTCCCAGCTCAGCCGCCCCTCCCTAGAATCTCTCCAGTTTCTTTACACACTCCTCCACAGACCTCCTCTGGATCTTCCCAGGCCTCTGTTGACCCCTAAAACTAAGGCCTTCCTAGGTCCCTACTAAGCCCACCTCAGCCTCTCTGCTTTCGATAACTTCTTCGCACCTCCTCTGTTGGGACACCCAAATGTACGGGGCTACTAGGTCACGCCAGGCCCCCAAGCTCCTCTTGCACTAGCCATATTGGGTGTGCATGCATGTGTGTGTGAATCATATTCATACATGTACACATACGTGCAGGTATGTGTGCACAGAGGAAATCCATCGCCTTTGACACAGGGTCTCTTATTGGCCTAGAGCTCACCAATTGGTCTAGACTGGCTGACCAGCAAACCCAGGGATCCGCCTGCCTCCACCTCCCCAGTGCTGAGATTACAAGTCAATCATACCTGGCACTTTGGGGGGTCCATAAATGAAACTCAGGCCCCCCATAGTTGAAGGCTAGCACTTTACTAAAAGAGCCATCTCTCCAACCCCTAGTTTTTATTTTAAAAGAAGTACCTACTTTGTACCATGGTGGGCATATTAGCACATATTAGCCCAGCTTCACTATGCATGTATTCTAAGACTCCGCACTTTCATGCTGGGGCTTCGACCACAGTGCTGGACCCCTCTTCCACACTGCCAGCCACCGTTGCTGTAGCAGACACCTGCATGTGTGTCTGCTTCCTAGTTACTTGAGATGCACGCCACAGCCCCAGGAGGGGGATTTGGCTCCTAGTGCTCAGGAGATCCAGAGCCTATCTATTGGGGTCTTTAGAAACCTAGGAGGATAGAAATATGAAAGGGTCCTTTCTTATTCCTTTTCTTTTGCTTTTCATTTAAGAATCTATCTTTCTGTGTGCAAATAAAACCATTCAAATGGGAGCAAGCAAAGGCTGTTCATTCAGAGTTTGGTAAGGGAATCAGCCCCTGCCTGCATTTCAGGAAGGGGCCGTGGGAGACAGTGAGAAGCTTCAGCGTGGACAGGGAGAGCTTCCTGTGCGTTCTGAGCGAGGCTGTCGGCCTGGGGCAGCTGAAGCAGGCGCTTTCTTGATTGTCCAGGATCCTAGTCTGAAATAAGTGGAAAAGGAGGGAAATTGGTGTTACCAATGTGATCTTGGTCGTTTTGATTACCACAGGGATTACTGTTTTGGAGAGACAGCGGGGTTGGCGTCTTCCAAGCGAGACAGATGGAGGGCGCTGGAGGCCGTGGGGCTTCCAGGCAGCTTGCTATAGGCATCTGTTTGCTGAGACCGATGTAGCCCAGGATGGCCGCACACTTGCTCTATAGCCAAGGCTGTCCTTCAGCTGATCCTCCTACCTCCCCCTCCCAAGTACTGAGATTACCAGGGTGTCCTGCCACACCTGGTTCAGAGTCCTCCTTGTGATGCCATACAGCCTTTGCCCATTTGTACATCGAGCCGTTCATGTATTTTTGCAAGTTGTAGTTTATCTTAAATCTAAATGTCATCTAACACTCCTTGCTGCTTCTGAAATGTCATTTCTTAAATATGTAAAATGATAACTCAATAATTTTATTTTACTTAGGTAATCCAAAACTTTACATAATGAGGAGGAGACAGATCATAAAGTCAACATTGTTTGGTGGAAGTGTAATTTACAGAGAGCCACGTGGCCACGTTCTAACTCTGGGCTCACGTTGCTTTTAACTTTGGGGAATCCTCAGGAACTTATCCCCCTGCCTCAGTCGTCCCTTCTGTAAAGCAAGGAGAAAAAGCTCCTAAAACCCTGAGGGATAGAGATGGAGAGCCACAGGGATGAAGGTAACGTTTTATTCTAACCAGTCCATTATAAAGAAACCTCACATCAGCCACAGAAAGCTCCGCCCTTCCAGTTCCCTGGGGGGCGGGGTCGCGCCCAAGTGAACCATCATACATGTTCCATCCCAGTGGAGAGTCATCCACGTGTGAGGTGGAAGTCAGCCAAAACTTCAGGCCCCAAGACTACATAAGCAGGCGAGCTGCAAGCGATCAAACAATCAAGACCTAGTTACTTTGGTTTTTAGTTGTGAAGAGAAAATGATTTCGAGTGCCACATTTAATAGTTTCTTTCATAGGGAGAAGTGGGGAGAGAAAAAACTCAGTCATTTTTTTCTTCTCTGTACTTGTTGGCAGTTTCCATATTTGCTACAGTTGAACATGTCTTGTTTTGAAAGTAAAATGTACAAAATGTTAGAAATCTGGAATAGTAATAGAATTATGTTAATCTTTGGCATCACACCCCCCCACACACACACCAGGTGTTGTAGTTCACCTGCATGGTTGCTGATAAATGACCATCAAATGGCTTAGGGAACAAGAGGTTTATTATCTCTTATGATTACTGGTTTTAGTTCTTAGTCCAACTTGACAGGAGAGCACGCACCAACACCAGGACTGAGAGAACTGGACATACCATCTTCCTCCACATAATGGCTGAGAGAGGGACAATCCTTACTTGCCAGACCAGTATGTCTGGCCAAGTGTACACAACGATGCTGACTTCCTCAACCAGCTCTCTGTATTTTATTCACTTGTTCAAGGCCTAGTCCCATCCACCATAGGCTGGGTCCACTAAACAATCTCCTTCAGGTTCGCTCTGGGCTTAACTCAACTACTAATTCTCCACAAATGTGCCAAGTGCTCAAACCCTCAACTGTCAAGTTGATGCCTATGCCTAACTATGACACTGACCAACTACCAGAACGTGGGCCTTTAGAATCTAGAGGGGTGGAAAAATGCAAATTTTTGAATAAAAAGACTTTCAGCAAGAATTCAGATCTGTACTAACCGCGGGAGCACCCCGAGGGTGCCTATTGAGACCAGTGTGCCCTGTCCAGTTCAGCAGTTTACACACTGTGCCTTCTGTAACTGTAAGAATGCGGCGAGAAAACAACTGGGCGGGGAGATGACTATGCATACAGGGAAGGAGAAAACCCATTCCACTAAGTTGGCCTCTGACCTCCATGTACACACACACACACACACACACACACACACACACACACACACACACGAGTATATCCCAGGTGGCTCAGATCCAGTCAAATGGACAACAAAGAGGAACCACCACCCACTCTAAATGAGTCCCCAGCTGGGACCTGGAATAGCCAGGCCTACTCCCACGTCCAACAGCGGCATGCAGCTGGCTGCTCTGGGGCTTACAGGAAGTCATTGTTCATCACTGACCTGTGCACAAAACAGCATTTCCAGTGACTTCAGGGTGTGTGTCCTTGATTCTTTGTGAAGATGAGCAAACCCCCAAGGTTTATTCTTCATCTACTGTTAACTGTTAGTAATCATCCCTGATTCCCCTCTACCTGCATTCTCTTCCTGAATGGAGCCCCCACATCTCTCCCCCAGTCCTCCAATTTAACCACCTTCCCAGGCTGTTAGCTTCCCAGGGTTCCTGCCTCTAACTGCCTCTACACACTCTTCCCATGTTTCTGTTACATTTTCCAACCTGCAGACACTGTGTGTCTGGGCCCGCCTCTTCCCCCTCCCCCAGCACTGTGATCCACAGTTAATGAGAGCTGGCACACAGCAGAGGTTCAAACTGTTAAACATCTCGGCACCTGCTCACAAAGTCAGGCGAGCATTCTAGAACACACAAGGTCAGCAAGAAGGCCAGGCCTCTTGTGTCCATAGTGCCGGCCACCACATCCCCACATTTCGTTGCGGCTCCTTTGAAGCGTGCTCACCAAATCAGAAAAATAAGTTACTTTTAACATTTGCCATGATCATGTAGCACCATGTGGAACATGTGAAATTATCAGTCTGTTTTCAAAGTGAATAATTTTGACTGTGTTGCATGGAAGAATCAGCAGGAATGTTTACTAAAAGCTTGAAATACAGAGGATGTGTTACTGAAGATGTCCCGTGTTGCTGCTTGCAAGAGAGCATCATTTCACGGTGTGATCTCCCTGTCTCGTTCATTCGTGTGCCCTGGCTGACTGTCCAAGGTACCAGCTCAGCTCTGGGCACTGACACTGCCCCCTTTTGTGCCTCCAGCATGTTTACATGTTCAGATCGGCTTTCTCGTGCCCCTCAGCCCATTTCCTACCACCTAGTTGCTAGGACAACATGTAAATAGTCACGGAGCAAACACAGCTTTCAGCTGGACCGGAGAATTTGTTCCCTGTAGCCAGGAAGGAACTAGATGGGGTCAGTCATTCAGGTTTCCTAGGACTATTTTTTACCTTAAGATTCTGTGTGTATGTGACCACTTCCCACACAGAAGAGTGTGCATGGGTGTGTGCGTGTGTGCATGTATGTGCATGCTTGCATGTGTGTGTGCACGCACGCACACACTAGAATAATGTCTTCCTCAGTTACGTTCCACCTTACTTTTGAGACAAGGTCTCTCACTAAACCTGAACTTGCTAATTGAGCCAGGCTGGCTGTCCTGGCTGGGCAGCAAGTCCAGGGGTCCTGTCTCCATCTCCCCACCACGTGCCACAACACCCAGTCGTGCCCCCCCCCACCATACACACACACATGAGTTCTGTGGGATTGAACTCATATGCTCATGCCTGTGTGGAAGCATTTTACCTACTGAGCTATCTCCCAGCCCCAAGAAAGACATGCTGCTTGAAAATATTGCCAGTGGATCTTCGCAACAAGGACATTTGCCGGACCTTCTGTGGCTCCATTCATAACGCTACACTTGGAAATGGATGGCTGTGCACTAATTAGTCAGGGAGTCTACAAAGCACCCTCTAAAATGCATGATGGTATTACAGTTCCATTGCTAAATGCCATTGGCTAAGTTAGTCAGCCTCTCCTCTCTCTCTCCCCCTCCCTCTCCCTCATTCTCTCTCTGTCTCTGTCTCTCTCTGTCTATCTCTTTCTATCTCTTCATTTATATTTCTTTTTACTTACGGGTTTTACATCAATTATCTATAATGAGAGGGATACCCAAGCTGCCCCAGCTGTCTTGAGCTTCCAGCATAAAACCTGACGCTCTTTAGAATCTAATGGAAAAAGTTCCTGTTGAAAAATGCGAAGTTTTACACGCATATCCTATCTTAGTATATTGTAATGTTTCTTATAATTATGTAAAAGATCAGCATAAAGTGCTTATATTTTATAAAATGTTAAGATTTGATTTTATAACACAGCAAATTTTTTACATGGGTCACCAGACCCTCTTTGTGCGGTGCAAAAACTGTCACTGTTTGCATGAGGAGAAAATGGAAACCAGTTTAAAAGCACCCATTCAGCACAGCACTGTTCCCTCCAGCGCCCCCTAAGGGCAGGGAAGCGGACTACAGTCACTAGGACCAATGCGGGAACTCAAATGTCAGAGCTGACCCAGGGGCAAAGGACCCAGGGGCACAGGACCCAGAGCACAAGACCCAGGAGGGCCAAGACTGAAACACCCAAGCGTGGAAAGCCGCGTTCTTGGAAGCTTGACCCCGCAGCTTTGGCTGCAGAGTGGCCCCGGGCCGGTCTCCATCTCTGTTCTTGTTAAGTGAAGGGGCGTCTGGGAGCTGACAAGTCAGGTTTTGCGCTAGGACATCGAGGAAGCTCCCGATGGACCGCAGGGAAGAGCAAGAAACTCTTGGGCATAGGTAGGAAGAGAAGCCCTGAGGGGAACCCGTATCCAGGGAGACGACTGAGGCTAGGGGAGCCAGCCCGGGCTGCTTCGGGGTTTACAGGGAGTGGAGAGTCCTGGAGGAAAAACACAGGGAGACAAAGAGGAAGAGAAACATGCCAAAGGGCGAGACACCTATGAGGCCCTGAGTGTCCCACTGTGGTAGTGGTGCGGGCGTCCTGCAGGGCAGCCTTCCTTCTTGGGTACAGAACAGGCGCTGGGCTTGACTTCTCCCAGTTCAGTGCACAGCATGCCCCAAGGTTAAGCTGGAGGTCTGCCCAGCCTGAAGAGGGAGCTGCAGGGGGCTGGGGTGGAGAGCTCGGCCAGCCCGGTCCAACACACCTGTTCGGACTTCCACAGCCAGGCTTCTGGTGGTCGGTTTTGGGTTAAGCGCAACTTTCACCAGCTGCAGGCTTGTTCCTGGGCCGCCCGAGCCGGCTTGGATACCAGGCCAGTCTTTTACAAGGGAATCTGACCCTTGGCAAGTAGTAAAAACAAACAAAGTCAAGAAAGGCCCTGCTAAGTACGGGCTCGATGGGAGGCGATCCTTTGCCAAAGAACTTGTCCCTTTCGGGGGCGTTGGATAAGGTCTGCCTGGAGGACCAGCGCCGGAGAGGTGCTAGGAAGAGCGGAGGAGCCCTGCGGGGCGAGGGAGACGTCGCTGCAGGTGCGGGATGCGGGGTCCGCATCCGCCGAGGGGGCAGCTCCACGTGGGGGCGCCCCAGCCCGGCATCCGCAGGGCTGTGTGGGTCCCTGGCCGCGCACGGGGCCGGGGTCAAGGGGGCGCGCCAGAGAGGGGCGGAGCCGCGCTCCAGCGCCGGGGCCGCAGCCGGCCGGCCGGGAAAGTGAAAGGACGGCGGGGCCTGGGCGGCCGTTCCAGGAAGTCGCGAGCAGGAAGCGCCCGCGGCGGCCGGGCTGGACTGCGGGGCGCGGACGCCGCGCAGGTGAGACGCGGGGGCGCGGGGCGGCGGGACCCTCCCCGGCGCGCGCACCTGCCGCGCGCCGCGCCTTCTCCCCGCTTGTCTTTCTCGGCTTCCTCGGGAAGAACCGGAGCGATCCCGAGCGCTTTTCCTGGAGCAATGCCTTGGAAGTACGAGATCTGGAGGAGTGGCCCTAGGCGATCGCGCCGGGCGTTCCGGAGCTGGGGGGCTGGCGACGCCGGGATTTCCGGGAAGTGGAGGCAGGGGGTCGGCGACCGCTCCCCGAGCTCCCGGGCAGGGGTCGCTTGGCTGTGATGCCGGGTCGTTTTTGCGCCCCGGCCCAGGCCACCGTGACAGCTGGGAGCCGGCAGGAGGAGCCCCGGCGCATTGTCTGCCGCCGTGCGATGGGGACGTGGGCGTGCCCGCCGCCTTCGCCACCCGGCCGGGCGGTCGTGTTGGCTCTGGGAGGAGCCGGCTCGCAAAGCCCTTGGGTAAGCCCGGGGCCAGCACCCTTTCGGATTGTTTGTCTGCTGAAGAGCAGCTTCTCGGAGCCGGGGCCCTGCCCGCCAACGCGGTGACAGCCACCTTCTGGCTATAGTAAAGGGTTTACAACACCCGAAAGCCCCCCAGTTCTGGTTCTAACCTCTCAGCCTTCGCGATCGGCCCTCGAATCCCTGGGTTGACCCTGCAGGTGAGGATTTACATTTGAACTGAAGACCCTTCTGGGTTTGAATTGCAAGAAATGAATTTCTAAACTTGTCCTTTCCCGGTTCATCTCCGCGCTCATCTTGGATGGTGGCAGCCGGCCTGCCCACTTGTCCTTGAACTTAAGTTGTGTTTAGTTGGGAGTTGGTAAACAGATTCGGACTCCCCGGTTTATTTTTTCTTCTTGGAAACTCGGGCTGTAAGATGATCTTATGCGCACCCTGTGGTCAAGGAGCAGCGCCTAGAGGTTGGGTTCTGTGCAGACCACCTTGGATGCTTTGCTTCTTGTGAGTAAGTTAAGAGTGGAATGGGACAGAATTCAGATTCCTTTTTGCTCTTCAGTCGAGGATAAGTGATGCCTATTCATCTTCGTAACCAGTAACCAGTCTTTCAAAAGCCTACAAACCATTTAATCTGGAGAAGTTGTGTTTTATCACATGAAACTTTTGGGGGAATCATGAAGTGCTCACATTCGTCTTTAAGAGGTACCCCGACTTGAAAATGTTGTCTTACGTAGATTATTTGGATATCCAAGGGACTGCTGGGATTGAGGGAGTGGGTGGGCTCATCTCTGGATGAGCCCTGCCGATATCATCAGCCAACCGAGTCTGGACAATGGGCTGACAAGTGCTCTACTTCCTCGTGCAGAACCTCAGGGGCCTGAGGGGGTCTCCTGAATGTGTATTTCCCTCAGCCCCTGGCTGGGCACTTGGGTCTGGTAGGGACGCTCTGGCCCGGCAGCTCCTTTCTAACTCTCCCCGCCAGGATGTTAAGACTACCTGAGGTCTTTCCATTTTCCCTGGTGGGCTGGAAGGAGTTCACTGAGCTTATAAGGGGTGACATTTAGGAACTTTCACGTGCTTGCACTGTATACAAAAGCCAGTCCCGAGTGATGTGCTCTTTCTGGAACCCTGTGGGGTGAGGGGAAGGAAGAAGTGCTCTGGAGGGCAGAGGTGCCTCAGGCTGACCCCTCGTGAAGCCCACCTGGCCATTGGCCTCCCTCCCCCCCACACGTGAAAGTCATATCCTCTGGGTTCATTGGCCCTGGGCTCCAAGAGGGCATGTGCCAGCAGGGGCAGGGATATCAGACCAGAGACAGGGGTCTCTCAGCCGAATTCTTAACACCCTCAAATTTGAAATCGCTACCTTTTGTCCATCTGTGGGGCGCCCTTTGAGACCTCTCGGGTCCTCCACCCCATCCATCCCACAGGAAAGGAAGAGTTTGTGTTGTTTCCCTCCGGTTCACAGAACCTTCTGGGTCTTTGCTGTTGGTTCAAGCTTCACCCAACTGAATGGAAAGATGGATTTAGCCAATGGCAGGGAATGAAGGATATTTTTAGTGTTTTGGTGGAGGAAGAAATTTGACTCTGGCCTTCCATGTTCAGAAACCAAATTGAAACCAAAACCCTGAAGCCATCATCACAACCTGTCTTACAGGTATACTCCAGGGTGTGTACCCCAAATCAGATCCACTCAGTTTGAGCAGATTTTTAGCAATATATCATGTATATCTTAAAGTCTGAACTAAAATGTTTTGAACATTGCAGGCATTCATTTATCAAATTCCTTCTTCTTCCACTTTCTTTTATTTATGTATGTATTTATTTATGATTGATTGATTGATTGATTGGTTGGTTGATTGATTGATTTGAAAGGGTCTGCTAGGTATCCAAGGCTGGCCCAGGCTCACTGTATAGCCCTGATTGGCCCCAAACGAGGCCCAGCTTTGATAACTACGTTTCTTGTTCTTGTTCTGAGCTTCGATGTAGAGCAGGGTTTGTACCCGCGGGAGACTGGGTTTACCTGCAGAACTACCCAGGCTAGTATCAATAGACTATCTTTCATGTCCCAGGCCCTGTGCCAAGATCTTTCTGGAATTGTCTCTCGTTAGAACAGTGTCCGTGCCGTCGGGCATCGGTGTCGTGTTTTAGCCAGGGAAGGAAAAGGAACTGACGGGCTGTGCCAGCCGCAGGTTCCGAGAGACCACAGGCTCCTTATGGAGGGAACGGCACCGCCATGGCCCTGTGGGCGCTGGCGAAGGCGGAGCTCTCCTGGCTGGCATGCAGAGGATTCACCTCCCAGAGGGAGGCGCTGGTTTCTGGGTTGAATCTCTGCCAGGTTTGCTTTGTTTTTGTTTCTCTCCTGTTGCGGTGGCACCCAGAGCTGCTGTCCCGCTACCCCCCACCCCAGCTACGGCTCTAGAGGAGAGAGAGGAAGGGAGCATTTCTATCTTGGAAGACACAGTGACTCGAGGAGGTAAACCATGAGGGCGGATTGGGGGTCTGGGTAAGAGCAGGCCAGCCTGGTGGCTCAGCCCCTTACGGGTTGGTGGTCTCACTCCACCCCTCCCCACGATGCTGTTCTTCAGGGCGGACTTCACATGAGCTCGTTTTCCAGGGCCTATGAGGTGAACCCCAGACAAAAACCAGGGCGCATGGAGGTGAACTTCCTTCCTCGACCTTCCTCCGTCGTCATGCCATTGTAATCGCAGGCGGTGTGAGTGGCTGGCCACTGAGTCCACCTGTCCTTTTGCCCAGGCCCACCTCGGCTCTTGTCAAGGCTCAGAGGTGGTCTGCTGCACAGAGTGGAAGAGCCGGGGGTCCTGTGTGCTGTGGTCACTGGCACGCACGCACACGCACACTGGACGGTTTGCACACGTGTACTTTCATCTACATTCCACTCATGGGTCTGCAGCTGGGGCTGACCGTGGCTGGGCTCATCTGCAGAAGCCCTCAGGCAGGACGGCGCTTCCTTCGGGTCATCAAAACATCTTGAGAAGTCCCTTCAGCAAGCGCCTGGCGGGGGCTCGCTCTGGCCTCAGAAACAGTGTGACTGGCCCGTGGTGTGGCCCGTGCCCCGGGGGAGGCTCTGAGGTGACCTCGTCTCTCTCCCCTAGGACGTCAGACCCAGCAGGACACCTTGGCCCTTGTGCTAGCAGCAAGCGACCGCGGGAACCCGGGGCCCAGCTCTGGTTTCGGGAAGGAGCTCCGAGGTCTGGGGCGTTCGTAGATGGCTCCGCTTCCCGCGGGCATCCGCTTCCTCGTCTCTTTCTCCAGAGACCAGTGGTGAGTCTCGGCGGGGACACATCCCCGGGGTGATGCTGGGGGACGTGGGGGGAGGTTTGAGGACATGGCCGGTGGGTTTCTTTCCCACCCATGCGTCCCTGTGGGGTGTGGCAGCCCCCCAGCTGTGGATGGCATTAGAGGTGTACCCCATGCCAGGTGCCCTGTGCGTGGGATGATGGGCAAGGATAGAGTTTAACATCCTGGGTGGTGGCCTCTGTAATAATCGCATCCCTGCGGAGAAATGACTGCCGGCTACGGGCAGGACTCTGGAATGTGTGTGAAATAACCACAGTTAACTCGGAGCCCAGGAGCAGGACCCGGTTGGGTGAAACTTCCAGATCAGATGAAATTGACACATTTCGGTGCGGGTCAGAACACTACTTCCTGTTCTGAGCACCCTTCCTCCTCAAAGGAGACTCCATTACGCCACCCCTGCGAGGGACCCAGTGGTGGCGGGAGCCCGCTGTTCTCCAGCCACCTGGTTTCCATCCAGGAGGAAAAATGTTTCTCCTTCTACCCTGAGCGCTCAAGTGCTTGGAGAAGACAGTTAAACAAGAGAAAAAAATGTGGCCGCATGTACATGAAAGTTCCTAGAGAAACACATCTCACAGGACATGTGCTGTGTCCTGTGGGGCTTATTTTTATATTTAATAGGAGAAGGGGAGAAAGGCACATAAGAAACAACAAATGTGTTTTTGGAAAGAAGCCCGTGCCCATGAAAGAGCAGGTGGGAGGTGACCGCTCATGCCTGTCTGCTGGGGAGACTGGATGTCCCTTTGTCTACCGGCTGCTCTTGGGAAAGGATTTGTGTGGACTGAGTTCAGAGTTCAGAGTAGGAAGGCTGAGCCTTTAAGCTGAGAAGAACTTGGAGGAGCCCAGCAGCCTCCTGCTCAAAATGATGTTTGAGCAGCCTTAAGCGCGCCCACCCGCTTCCTGTAGACCCTCAGGCGCCCACCCGCTTCCTGCAGACCCTCAGGCGCCCACCCACTTCCTACAGACCCTCAGGCACCCACCCGCTTCCTGAAGACCCTCAGGCGCCCACCTGCTTCCTACACACCCCTGGGGCTCCACAGGTACCTGCTGGTTGGGGGAGCGTCCAGGGTCTCCGGTTGCCTTGATCGCCTCCCTCGTGGACTCTTATTTCCTGCCAGCTGCAGATCTAGCCTGGGTCCCCAGAGCACGTCCCCCGAGGGACTGTTTGGCTCGTTTTCTGACCTTCCGAGGGTGCACTCGGGTGCGCGTGCACCTCAGGGGTTACATTTCACCCTGTGCTCCCCTTCCTGCTCATGAGTGTGTTGCAGACACCAGACTTTTTATTTCAGAGTGTGTCTGTGTGTATTTCGCGTGAACGGTAACATGCTCGCGGCTGAGCATGCAGCTCAATGGCAGAGTGCTTGCCTGGTAGGCGCGGAACCGCGGGCTCCATCCCTAGCGCCAAAAAAGAAAGTCCTTTTTCTTATAGCTACATCACAAGGATCCATTTCAGGAAGTTTGCCAGCTGTGAGATCCCGAGATCTGATCCAAAGTCATGTTAAGCCCCATGCCAAGTGTCCAGTACGGTCCTCCTTAGTTGTTCCCCATCCAGGGTCCCCGGCGGGATCACACACCACGTCTCCTCATCCTGTGGGGTTGGCGCCTCTGACTGGAGACACCCTTTCTATCTTCGGTGGTCCCCCCGAGACCATGGGTCTCATGAGCCGTCTCTCGTGTTCTAGATGTGCCAGCTGTTCCCTTGCATGAGAATCAGATGAGGACGGGGGCGGGCCCTCGGTGATACAGTAGGATCAGAATCAGATGAGGATGGGGGCGGGCCCTCGGTGATACAGTAGGATCAGATCCGAGAAGAGGCTGGGAAGGACCCACCGTGCCGCGCCGGCACCTGGGCCTCTGGTGAACCTGAGGAGGCAGATGGTTATAAATAGGTGTGGGGCGCAGGTGTGGAAAGTGCTTCCCTGAGAGGTTCTGGAAAGGCAGCTGCCCCAAGGACCTGGTCCCTGGGGTCCAGCTGTGTGTGACACTCCTCGGGGGATGGGCCCGTGATGCCGACAACAGGCTTGGGACGTCAGAAAGGGACCCTTGTGAGAGGTACCTGCTGCTGATCACTGATGCAACTTGGGGGGCACAGGAGGCTCGCCCCAGGGAGTGGGCGGGGTCCAGTTCCCAGGGCCTCTCTGTGGACTCCCACGGGGAGACAGGCAACCAGGCCTTTCCCAACATCTCAGTCAGGTCCCACTGAGGCCAGTTCACTACTTAGCGATCCTTTTGCCAGGCCGGGCGGCATCTTAGCCCCTGGCCGTGATGGTGTCACCTCCATCTCCCGACCTGGCCCCGAAGAGGACGTGTGGATTGTCCACGTGTGGTTTCATCTCCACGTGTGGTTTCAGAGCCGATAGCAACTTCAGAATGGTTTCTCTACCAACCTCGCTGGGTAATTTACCTCAAAAGCAGTCATGTGACTCGAGCTGAGATCTGAACTGAGGGGCATCTGAGGGGCCACCCCAGCATCTGCTGCTTCTCCCCCTAAGGACCACGACACTCAAGGACACTGCATTACTTACTCTGCCCATCCCTGTGTCTAGATACCGACAAGAAGCAGCTTAAGGGAAGGATATTCTGGCTCCCACTTTGAGGGTGCAGCCCGTCATGGTGGGGTAGGGATGGCGTGGGAGCTGCACTGAATGTGGTAGCAGAAGCCTGAGGCTGCTTGGTCACATCTCAGCAGAACAGGAAACAGATGGGACAGGAAGTGGGACAGGGTCATACGCCCCACGGCCTGTCCATCAGAGAGCTCCTTCTCCCACCAGGGCCCCACTTCCTAAAGGTTCTAAAACCTCCTAAAATAATGCCATCAATTAGCAACTAGCTGTTCAACACATGGGCCAGCGTAAGGTGTTTACATTCAGTCATATCGAACTGTGACAGGATAGCTGAGGATTCAGCACAGCACAAAATGACGCACTTACTTAAAACAGTATGAGATAGTTTTGGTAACTTGAGTAGTCCTAGAATGTAAACTTTGTAGATGACAGTCTTGTCATGATGTCAATTAACAGGACACATCCGAACTGTGACAGGCACCTTGCTGCAGTCGCCTGCACAGCTGCTGATAAATCACCATCATACAGCTCAAGGGAACAAGGGGTTTATTTTCTCTTATGATTTTCCAGTTACACTTCTCAGTCCAGCTTGACAGGAGAGCTCACACCAACACCAGGGCCAAGGGAACTGGCCACACCATCTCCACATAATGGCTGAGAGAGGAATGATCTTTACTTGCCAGACCAGCATGTCTAGCCAAGTGTACACAAGGATGCCAACTTCCTCAATTAGCTCTCTATTTTATTCCAGGGCTTAGTCCCACCATCATGAGCTGGACCTTCATCAGCTAGACAATCTCCTGCAGGTTTGCTCTGGGCTTAACTCAACCACTAGTTCTCTACAAATGTGCCCAGAGCTTGAACCCTCAACTACGAAGTTGACACCTGTTTCTGACTATGACACATCCTAAGGAGGGGCACCTAGGCCTGGGCTGGCACTGTTGGGACTTGGTTATTTCGCTAGAACTTTGGAGTTAACGCAAACACAATTCTTGCACTGACATACCACAGCTGACAGCAACTACAAATACCCGGGGTGAGGTGACGTCCCCTCCCTGCTGCGTCTCTGTAAGGCCACATAGAACATCCAGCAGCATCCAGCAGGCCAACGGACTCGGGCGCTGCCTTCCTTGCTGGGGGCCGCCGCACAGAGTACTGTGAGCCTGGCGTCTGCCGGCCCAGAAGCTTCCAGCACAGTTCTGGAAGCTGAAGTCCAAAGTCAGTCCCATGGGGCTGTTCTGGGTGGGGATTCCCTCCGCCCCGGTTTGTGGTGCTGCTGTGGCCCACGGCCCCCTCAGTGTCCAGCCGCCTTTGCTAACCTCTACTTCCTGTCACACTCATCCTCCTTGTCTCCATGTGCCCTCTAAGGATGCCAGCCGTTGCGTTTAGGGCCCCCTCACACCGCTATGACTGCGCCTCAGCTAGCTGCGTCTTCAGAGCCCCTGCTTCTAAGTACGTTCTTGCTCGGAAGCTGCGGACGGACAGGACTCCGCGGGACCCTCTTCCAGCCTTTTCAGGAAAGACGAGCTCTCACTTCACAGATGGCGAAGAAGGAAGATGAGATAAAGCCGCCAAGCGGAACCCGGCTCCCGGAGGGTCTTAAGCACCTCGGTCACGTAGGCCCAGATGATCCCGTGGGCCGGTGGAGCGAGGCGGCCTCCGGGAAGGACCGCCGAGAGTGGCCGCTGCAGTTGGGCCTTCTTGGAGTGGGAAGCCTCTGTCTTGTCCCCCATCCCATGAAAAGCTGAGGAGAAAGGGAGGAAGGACGGATTTGGAAATGCAGGAAGCAGGCTGGGCCCAGCACCAGCCGGGTGACAACAGCTTCCTCTTCTGTCTCTGGCGCACTCTTGCTGCTCTGCGTGGTGACCTCACCCCAACCCGCAGGCCAGCCCCTCTGAGGAGCCTGCGGCCTTGAGGGTCGCTCTTCCTGAGGGCCCCTCCCTCCAGGTGCCAGGCAGAAGGACTGCAAAGCGCTGTCCCTCCTGCGCGGAGCTGAGGGGTGCTGCCTTCGGTGCCAGCGAGGGGCTGTGCGTCTAGAGCTGCTTAGAGGGGCAGGTGGAGAAGGTCAAGGCCCCAGCCCACCGCCACCTCTTCTCCCGGTTGCCTGGACGCTGGAGACGCATGTGCAGCCTGGCAGCTTCAGCCAAATGGGGCATCTCCCATTGCGCCCCAAGGAAGGTGCCCAGAAACCAGGAGGGAGGCGGGGCCTCCCTGTTAGGCCTCCCGCCCACCTCTGCCCCTGGGCCGCAGGATCAGCTCTGCTGTGTTTCCAGGGATCCGCTTTCCTCCTTCCACCCCATGGACATCCTGGAACCGTCTTCTAGGCCTCCACAGGAGGAGGAGGACGCCTCTTTCTAACACAGCGACTCACTACAAGTGGACTTGGTCCCTCCTTCCCCACGGGGCCACCAGCCTACTTTTCCCACCTGAAATGAGGATCTCAGGCCTGAGTTCATAGCCAGAGGCAGCCACACCTGGAATTCCAAGACTCTGTCACTCAAGGCTTCCCTAGAAGAGCGAGTCACGGGGTTAAAAATGTCCCAAGGAAGTGACCCTCGTGCGGTGTGGGCACGGAGCTGTCCCCTCTGTGGGTAGAGTGACTTTTTTTCCTTGTGGAGTCCACCGTGGGTAACCTGATAAGAGAATCGTGGCACCAGCTAGAGTCAAACAAGACCGAGCGCCCGAGGGTGGGCCACGCCCTGCGCAATGCAGCTCTCGGATGGACCAAGAGCAGTTTCCACCTGGCTGGACCTTTCCTCTAGGAAGCCCCCTTGCGCCTGGGACAGCGTGGATGGCTGCCTCTCAACGCCGCCGTCCCCTGACCCCATGTCCTCACTCTCCTGGGAGCCCTTAGAGCTTGCCAGCATCCTGGGTTCCCCACTCAGGTCAGGGACATAGCTGCACGTGCCCTTCACAGGAGCCAGACAGCCTGGAGGAGCAATGGACACGGAAACGGCTAGCAAACCCCCCCCCCCGCCCCACTTTGCAAACGTGTACACACTCCAAGCGAATACAACGTGACGTAATAAATGTCTGTGGTCTCTACCTCTGTGGCACACAACTCCCAAGCACCCAGAACCGCCAAAGGGCTGTTTCTCCTTGTGTGCCAGTGAGGTGTGTGGTGACCCTGGTACCTTGGCAGGTGGACAGGAGACTCAGCCCTGTGATTAGAGATCCTAGCTGTCAGTCTCACCTCTTCCCTGGGTGGGGAGAGGGCTGAAGGTTGCGGTGGTCCCCAGTGGCCAGTAATTTGGTCAGTCGGATCTGATGAAGCTCTCTATACCCCAAAGGACAAGTGTCCAGTGCCTGACAGTCCCAGAGGGGGCCGTGGGAACCAAAGCTTTGCCACCCCCAAGGGCTGCCCAGAGCTCAGGTTAACCATTGTGTGAATTACTTGTCCTGGGGAGATGCCATACAACTCCACTCCAGATAGGAGTTTCACGATAGATCCAATTGACAAACCAACTGGTTTATTGGGCTTGCTTCCAGGACAGGGTGACTGACAGGAAGAGTGAGGGTAACTGACAGGACAGGGTGAGGGTGACTGACAGGACAGGGTGAGGTGACTGACAGGACAGGGTGAGGTGACTGACAGGACAGGGTGAGGTGGCTGACAGGACAGGGTGAGGTGGCTGACAGGACAGGGTGAGGTGGCTGACAGGACAGGGTGAGGTTGGCTGACAGGACAGGGTGAGGGTGACTGACAGGACAGGGTGAGGGTGACTGACAGGACAGGTGAGGGTGACTGACAGGACAGGGTGAGGGTGACTGACAGGACAGGGTGAGGTGACTGACAGGACAGGGTGAGGGTGACTGACAGGACAGGGTGAGGTGACTGACAGGACAGGGTGAGGGTGACTGACAGGACAGGGTGAGGGTGACTGACAGGACAGGGTGAGGTGACTGACAGGACAGGGTGAGGTGACTGACAGGACAGGGTGAGGTGACAGGACAGGGTGAGGTGACTGACAGGACAGGGTGAGGTGACTGACAGGACAGGGTGAGGTGACTGACAGGACAGGGTGAGGTGACTGACAGGACAGGGTGAGGGTGACTGACAGGACAGGGTGAGGTGACAGGACAGGGTGAGGTGACTGACAGGACAGGGTGAGGGTGACTGACAGGACAGGGTGGGGTGACTGATGGCACAGGGACAGCTCACCAGGCTTCCAGATGGAACTGTCTTTAATGTCCTTCCACCTCTGTGTGCTCTAGGCCCCTCCCAGACTTCAGGGGTCCAAGGGCCCGTGCAGTTAGGGCAGAATTATACGCAGCAGCCAGAGCCCCAGGTGAGGGTCCAGTAACCTCTCCACCCTCTGTCTCTGAAGGAGTCCACGGACGACAAGTCCGGACGTCTCAAAACAAAGATGGCGGCTGTTTGTCAGAGGAACGTGCCACACGGCAACAACTGAGGCTGACCCCGCCTCCGGGTCCAGGGGTCCACACTCAGGTGGTGTCCCCTGGAGAACTGCTTGGTATAAGGAGACCCCCATGTTCCGGGGTCAGAAGCATGGGGGGCCAGAAGAAGCTGGCTTCTGTTTCTAGCAGGGCCCCGGATGTCTCAGTTTGGACAGGCAGCGTCTGCAAGTTTGTGAGCTAGTGTTGTATTGAGGCTGGAAGCGGGACCACCACCCTTACCAGCGGCTCAGTGCCGCCCAGAGGGCGAGGCGCATGCGTCGTGCCCCAGCCTCGCACATCTGTCCTGCTGTGTTCCAGGTACCGGGCCTTCATCTTCCTGCTGACGTTTCTGCTCTACGCAAGCTTCCACTTATCCCGGAAGCCCATCAGCATCGTGAAGGTAAGCACACCGGCTCTGTATCCTTCCTGCTGCCCAGGAAGCGCTGGGGGCAGCGGGGCGGGTGAGTGGTCCACAGAGGGAAGAGATTGTTTCTTCCCTTCCCGACACTCAGATCTTCAAACCGCTTTGGCTCTGTGCTCTCCAAGGTGGTATATTCCCACGAGTCGATGCTTCCGGAACTCTGGGGCTTAGCTGAATGTTGACATCGTGTGAATTTCCTTTCCTCACGTTTCCAGCCTTAAGTCAGTCTCAGGTTGCCCCCACTCCTGGTGCAGGGTGGACCCCACACCTAGCTGTGGAAATGGTTCTGTGGTTCTCAGACCCCGAGTGTGTCCTACGAGCTGGTGGGCAGAGGACTTCAGGACAGATGTCCCACTAGACGGAGACCGTTGTACTAGGAACGACGTGGGCCGTCCTCTCAGCCCTTGCCTGTGGACTGGCCGCAGGTGTCATGGCTTTCAACTGTTGTGCAAGGCATAGGGTGATGCCCGTTTGCAGCTCGGTTGCCCTGTTCTGCTTCTAGGGGTTGCAGAGAGCGGGTGTGGAGCTGCAGGGCTCTGGCCTCTCCTGGGTGCCCCCGGGGGCTCCTGGCAGTGGAAGGTCCTGTGGCTGCAGTCTATGGCCGGCCATGTGCCTCTGGTTACTCGCAAGGTTCCAGACGTGCCTTTGGCCCCTGGTAGCCAAAAACCTTTCAAGTCGCCGCCTGTGGAAGCATGCAAACCTTTAAGAACAGTTTTCGGGTGAGAGAGAGGGGTAGCAGAGAAGGTGGTGACCCGAGCAAACTCACGTGTGCGACAGCAGGGGCGGGTTGGGGGGGGACTGTCATCTGTGTTATCGACCCACCCTGGAATTCCCAGTGTCGCGGCTGCTCACCTTCCCGGTTACAGACATTCATGGTGGCTCAGGACGATGGCCGGTCACAGAGCCCAAACTACAAACTGCTGTGGTCCTGTGTGGCCTTAGCCAGAGCTTAAGGCCCCAAAGGACCAAGCACAGTCAGAAGCCCTCAGCCGTGCTCCAGCACGGACCAGGTTGGTCTGGATGGTACCAGGCAGAGAGATCAGACGTCACCACCATCTGAGGCACAGAGGTGGCAAGTCAGGCGGGACTGGCCACTGGAGGGCTCTGGGGCAGGATGTGGCCCTTGGATTCCATCTAATGAGCATGGCTCGGGGTCACGCCCCCTCACCCCGGGGCTTCCAGGCTTGCCAAGGAGTGTCCTGGCCCATACTCATGTTGGTGTTCTGTCAGTCGCGGTACTCGGTGAGCCTGGTGATGTGACAGAGCCTGGCTGGCTAGCAGGCCCCGGCAGCGTCCTCAGGATGGCGTAACTTTCTCACACGCCGCTCAGGCCGATGGCCCCGGCATGCGGGGTCTCTATGCTCTATGCATAGTCTCTCCGGCCCAGAGCCTGCAAGCATTTCATCATTCATGAGATCGGTCTCTCATCCCAGTGTCCGTTAGCATCCAGAATCTTCAGCGTGCCTGGGTGTGGATTAGCCTCGCGTTGCGTTCCGTGGGCTGCGTGGTCTTCTAAGGTAGACTAGACTATCTCCACGCAGGACTCAGCACTCCCAGGCTGCGATGAGCAGGCGCGGCTCTGGGCGCCGAGCTGCCGTTGGCCCAGAGCTCTGCGTGACTCTCCATCCGCAGCCATGTTTCCTTGAACGTCGTAAACAAATCAAAAGTGCAGTATGTT